>JAPIVC010000601.1:0-38788 GCA_030586385.1 Camponotus fellah | reverse complement strand
TAAGTATTCAAAGTGTCGCCTGTCTACGCGTTGTGGTGGTACCGCCAAGAAGGGATTTGCTCGTCGAGAGCCGTCCAGCGTCCGTAGGTGCCGCCCGAAACACCTCGTTAGGTGCCGCTCGAAATACCCCATAGGTGCCGTCCGACTAGGCGTCGTAGGTACCGCCGGGAAGACTTGGTGCGTCGCGAACCGGTTCCGTGGTCCGCAGGTGCCGCCCTCACCATCTCTCGTAGGTGACGCCCGGAACCACATCTCGTAGATGATGTACGAATTACCCCGTAGGTGCCGCCCGTCTGCGTCGTGGTACCGCCGAGATCGAACTGGTGCGTCGCGAACCTTTCCGTGTCCGCAGGTGCCGCCCAACCATCTATTGTAGATGACGCCCGAACACCTATCGTAGATGATGTACGAATTACCTCTCCGTAGGTGCCGCCCGTCTACGCGTCGTAGGTACCGCCGAGAATGGACTTTCTCGTCGCGAGCCTTCCGTTGTCCGCCAGGGGCCCCGAAACATCTCCTCGTAGGTGACGCCCGAAAACCCTCGTAGATGATGTACGGATTACCTCTCGTAGGTGCCGCCCGTCTACGTCGTAGGTACCGCCAAGAAGGACTTTTGCTCGTCGCGAGCCGTCCAGCGTCCGCTGGGTGCAGCCCGAAACATCTCCTCGTAGGTTCCGCCCGATAGCAAATCGTAGATGCCGCCCGAATCATCTCTCGTCGGATGCCGCCCGTCTACGTGTCGTAGGTACTGCCGAGAATGGTTTGGTGCGTCGCGAGCCGTTCCATGTCCGCAGGTGCCGCCCAAAACCATCTCTCGTAGGTGACGCCCGAAACACCTTCTCGTAAAGTGCCGTACGAATTACCTCTCGTAGGTGCCGTCCGTCTACGCATCGTAGGTACAGCCAGAAAACGGTCTTTGCTCGTCGCGAGCCGTCCGATGTTCATACGTGCAGCCCGAAACATCTCTCGTAGATACCGCCCGATAGCATAATCGTAGGTGCCGCCAGAATCATCGTAGGTGCGCCCGTCTATGCGTCGTAGGTACCGCCAAAAAAAAAGGTCTTTGTGGAGTCGCGAGCCGTCCGGCGTCCGTAGGTGCCGCCCGAAACATCTCTCGTAGGTGCCGCCTGATAGCATAATCGTAGGGGCCGCCCGAATCATCTCTCGTAGGTGCCGCCCGTCTACACGTCGGGTACCGCCAAGAAGGGACTTTTGCCAGTCGCTACCTGTCTGACGTCCGTGGGGTGCCGCCCGAAACACCTCTCGTGTTCGGTGTCCGTGTGCAGCCCTAAAACATCTCAGTCGCTCTATAGCATCCTCGTAGGTGCCGCCTGAACTTCTCTCATTAGTGCCGCCCGTTTACGCGTCGTAGGTAACGCCGAGGTGGTTTCTCGTCGCGAGCCGTCCGGTGTGCCGCCCAACGTGCCGCCCGAAACATATCTCGGTACCGCTCGAAATACCTCGTAGATGATGTACGAATTACCTCTCGTAGGTGCCGCCCGTCTACGAGTCGTAGGTACCGCCGAGAATGGACTTTGCTCGTCGCGAGCCTTCCGTTGTCCATACGTACCCCGAAACGTCCGGGGTGACGCCCGAAACCCTCGTTGTGTACGAATTACCTCTCGTGTAGGTGACGCGTTCTACGCGTCGGGCGGCACCTACGATTTTTATCGGGCGGTACCTACGAGAGATCTTTCACATGTATGGACACCGGACGGCTCGCGACAAGAAAGTCCCTTTTCCGCTGTACCTACGACGCGTATCGGGCGGCACTACAAGGTATGGCGGTTCCTGGGAGTGTTCCGGCGGCACCTACGGACGCCGGACGCTTCGCGACGCGCAAAGCACATTCTCGGCGGTACCTACGACGCGTAGAACGCGGGCGGCACTTTACGATAATGCATTTCGGGCGGTTCCTACGAGAGATCTTTGGGCTGGGCACGTATGGACACCGGACGGCTCGCGACGACAAAAGTCCCTTTCTCGGCGGTAACCTACGACGCGTAGACGCGGGGGAGCGGGCACCTACGAGAGGTGTTTCGGGCGGTCACCTACGAGAGATGGTTTCACCTGCTGACCCCGGACCGGCCCGCGACGGCACCAGGCCCGTTTATCTTCGCCCTCGACGGTACCTACGAGAGAGCCCCCCGTAGTCGGGCGGCACCCACGAGAGTTTTGGCGGCACCTACGAGATTTCGGGGGCCCGCGGCTGACACGGAACGCCACCGGACGCACCAAGATAAGCCGCACGATTCTTGGGGCGGTACCTACGACTTTGGGGTGACGGGCCGGCACCTACGAGAGGTATTTCTGGCGGTTCCCGATGAGCCGGGTGGCACCTACGGACGCCGGAACCGGCCGCGACGCGCAAAGTCTCTCTCCCGCCCCGCCCCCGCTTCGTCCTACGCCAATTCCCCGGGCGGGGCACCTACGAGAGGTGTTTCGGGCGTCACCTACGAGAGATGGTTTGGGCCAACCTGTTGACACGGAACGGCTCGCGACGCGCAAAGCCCCTTCTCCGGCGGTACCTACGACACGTAGACGGGCGGCACATACGATTATGCTATCGGACGTTACCTACGAGAGATGTTTCGTGCTGCACGTATGGACCCGGACGGCTCGCGACGAGCAAAGTCCCTTCGGCGGTACCTACGACGCGTGGTGGCGGCACCTACGATAATGCTATCGGGCGGTACGTACGAGAGATATTTCTGGGGCTGCACGTATGGACCCGGACGGCTCGCGACGAGCAAAGTCCCTTTTCTGCTGTACCCCACGATGTGCGGGCGGCACCTACGATAATGCTATCGGGCGGTACCTACGAGAGATGTTTCGGGCTGCATGTATGGACATCGGACTGCACGCGACGAGCAAAGGTCCCTTTTCCGCTATACCTACGACGCGTAGTCGGGCGGCACCTCGGGAGGTATTTCGGGCGGTTCCTACGAGAGATGTTCCGGGCGGCGACCTAACCCGGACGCCGGACGGCTTCGCGACGCGCAAAGCCACTTCTCGGCGGTACCTACGACGCGTGGACGGGCCGCCATACTAGAGCGGGCGGCACCTACGATTATGATATCGGACGGTACCTACGAGAGATGTTTCAGGCTGCACGTATGGACATCGGACGGCTCGCGACGAGTAAAGTTCCTTTTCTGCTGTACCTACGATGCGTAGACGGGCGGCACCTACGAGAGGTAATTCGTACGGCACCTACGAGAGGTGTTTCGGGCGTCACCTACGAGAGATGTTTCGTGCTGCACGTATGGACACCGGACGGCTCGCGACGAGCGAAGTTTTCTCGGCGGTACCTACGACGCGTGACGGGTGGCACCTTACGGACGCCGGACGGCTCGCGACTCGCAGTCTCTTCTCTGCGGTACCTACGACGCGTAGTCGGGCGGCACTTTCGAGAGGTATCAGGCGGAACTTACAAGTTGTTCCGGGGCGCACCTACGGACGCTGCACGGCTCTCGACGAGCAAAAATCCCTTCTCGGCGGTACCTACTACGCGTTAGACGGGCGGCACCTACGATTATGATATCGGATGGTACCTACGAGAATGTTTCGGGGCTGCACGTATGGACATCGGACGGCTCGCGACGAGCAAAGTCCCTTCGTGGCGGTACCTACGAAGCGTTGACGGGCGGCACCTACGAGGTATTTCGGCCGATTGCATCTCAGGTTATTTCTCAGGCCATGCATCTTGCGCTATTTGAAAATATAGTGTTTATCTCGTCAGTACGCATCCAAGTATGTCGAATGCGACTTGTGCTATCTGGAAAAAAATTTTTTCTCCATCTGTACGCATCCAAGTATGTCGCATGCGTCTTGCGCTATATGAAAATAAAGTGTTTATCTCGTTAGTACGCATCCAAGTATGTCGAATGCGACTTGTGCTATCTGGAAAAAAAGTGTTTTTCTCGTCTGTACGCATCCAAGTATGTCGCACGCGTCTTGCGCTATTTGAAAATAAAGAGTTTTTCTCGTCAGTACGCATCCAAGTATGTCGCATGCGACTTGCGCTATTTGGAAAAAAAAATTGTTTTTCTCGTCTGTACGCATCCAAGTATGTCGCATGCGTCTTGCGCTATATGAAAATAAAGTCTTTATCTCGTTAGTACACATCCAAATAGGTCTTATGGTCGGACGCTATCTGGAAGAAAAGTGTTTTTCTCGTCTGTACGCATCCAAGTATGTCGCATGCGTCTTACACTATTTGAAAATAAAGTGTTTTCCTCGTCTGTACGAATCCAAGTATGCCGAATGCGACTTGTGCTTTCTGGAGAAAAAAGTTTTTTCTCATCTGTACGCATTCAAGTATGTCGCATGCGTCTTGCGCTAATTGAAAATAAAGTCTTTATCTCGTCAGTACACATCCAAACAGGTCTTATGGTCGGACGCTATCTGAAAAAAAGTGTTTTTCCGTCTGTACGCATCCAGGTATGTCGCATGCGTCTTGCGTTATTTGAAAATAAAGTGTTTATCTCGTCAGAACGCATCCAAGTATGTCGAATGCGACTTGTGCCATCTGGAAAAAAGTGTTTTTCTCGTCTGTGCGCATCCAAGTATGTCGAATGCGACTTGTGCTATCTCGAAAAAAGTGTTTATCTCGTCAGTACGCAACCAAATGTCGAATGCAACTTGTGCTATCTGGAAAAAAGTGTTTTTCTCGTCTGTACGCATCCAAGTATGTCACATGCATCTTGCGCTATATGAAAATAAAGTGTTTATCTCGTCAGTACGCATCCAAATAGGTCTTATGGTCGGACGCTATCTGGGAAAAAAGTGTTTTTCTCGTCTGTACGCATTCATGTATGTCGCATGCATCTTGCGCTATTTGAAAATAAAGTGTTTTTCTCGTCTGTACGCATACAAGTATGTCGAATGCGACTTGTGCTATCTGGAAAAAAGTGTTCTTCTCATCTGTACGCATCCAAGTATGTCGCACGCGACTTGCGCTATTTGAAAATAAAGTGTATATCTCGTCAGTACGCTTCCAAGTATGTCGAATGCGACTTGCGCTATCTGGAAAAAGTGTTTTCTCGTCTGTACGCATCCAAGTATGTCGCATGCGTCTTGCGCTATTCGAAAATAAAGTGTTTATCTCGTCAGTACGCATCCAGTGTCGAATGCGACTTGTGCTATCTGGAAAAAAGTGTTTTCTCGTCTGTACGCATCCAAGTATGTCGCACGCGTCTTGCGCTATATGAAAATAATGTCTTTATCTCGTTAGTACACATCCAAATAGGTCTTATGGTCGGACGCTATCTGGAAGAAAAGTGTTTTTCTCGTCTGTACGCATCCAAGTATGTCGAATGCGACTTGTGCTATCTGGAAAAAAGTGTTTTTCTCATCTGTACGCATCCAAGTATGTCGCATGCGTCTTGCGCTATATGAAAATAAAGTGTTTATCTCGTCAGTACGCATCCAAGTATGTCGAATGCGACTTGTGCTATCTGGAAAAAAGTGTTTTTCTCATCTGTACGCATCCAAGTATGTCGCACGCGTCTTGCGCTATTTGAAAATAAAGTATATCTCGTCAGTACGCTTCCAAGTATGTCGAATGCGACTTGTGCTATCTGGAAAAAAGTGTTTTTTCTCGTCTGTACGCATCCAAGTATGTCGCATGCGTCTTGCGCTATTTGAAAATAAAGTGTTTATCTCGTCAGTACGCATCCAAACAGGTCTTATGGTCGGACGCTATCTGGAAAAAGTGTTTTTCTCGTCTGTACGCATCCAAGTATGTCGAATGCGACTTGTGCTATCTGGAAAAAAGTGTTTTTCTCATCTCTACGCATCCATGTATGTCGCATGCGTCTTGCGCTATATGAAAATAAAGTGTTTATCTCGTCAGTACGCATCCAAGTATGTCGAATGCGACTTGTGCTATCTGGAAAATGTTTTTCTCGTCTGTACGCATCCAAGTATGTCGCATGCGTCTTGCGCTATATGAAAATAAATTGTTTATCTCGTCAGTACGCATCCAAGTATGCCGAATGCGACTTGTGCTATCTGGAAAAAATGTTTTTTCCGTCTGTGCGCATCCAAGTATGTCGCATGCGTCTTGCGCTATATGAAAATAAAGTGTTTCTCGTCAGTACGCATCCAAATAGGTCTTATGGTCGGACGCTATCTGGAAAAAGTGTTTTTTCGTCTGTACGCATCCGAGTATGTCGCATGCGTCTTGCGCTATTTGAAAATAAAGTGTTTATCTCGTCAGTACGCATCCAAGTAGGTCTTATGGTCGGACGCTATCTGGAAAAAAAGTGTTTTTCTCGTCTGTACGCATCAAAGTATGTCGAATGCGTCTTGTGCTATTTGAAAATAAAGTGTTTTTCTCGTCAGTACGCATCCAAGTATGACGAATGCGACTTGCGCTATATGAAAATAAAGTGTTTATCTCGTCAGTACGTATCCAAATACGTCTTATGGTCGGACGCTATCTGGAAAAAAGGGTTTTTCTCGTCTGTACGGATCCATGTATGCCGCATGCGACTTGCGCCATCTGGAAAAAAATTGTTTTTCTCGTCTGTACGCATCCAAGTATGTCGCATGCGTCTTGCGCTATTTGAAAATAAAGTGTTTTTCTTGTCTGTACGCATCCAAGTATGCCGAATGCGACTTGTGCTTTCTGGAGAAAAAGTGTTTTTCACATCTGTACGCATCCAAGTATGTCGCATGCGTCTTGCGCTATATGAAAATAAAGTGTTTATCTTGTCAGTACACATCCAAATAGGTCTTATGGTCAGACGCTATCTGGAAAAAAGTGTTTTTCTCGTCTGTACGCATCCAAGTATGTCGCATGCATCTTGCGCTATTTGAAAATAAAGTGTTTATCTCGTCAGTACGCATCCAAGTATGTCGAATGCGACTTGTGCTATCTGGAAAAAAAGTGTTTTTCCCGTCTGTACGCATACAAGATGTCGCCGTCTTGCGCTATTTGAGAATAAAGTGTTTATCTCGTCAGTACGCATCCAAATAGGTCTTATGATTAGGACGCTATCTGGAAAAAAGTGTTTTTCTCGTCTGTACGCATCAAAGTATGTCTGCGCCTTGCGCTATTTGATAATAAAGTGTTTTTCTCGTCTGTACGCATCCAAGTATGTCGCATGCGTCTTGCACTATTTGAAAATAAAGTGTTTATCTCGTCAGAACGCATCCAAATAGGTCTTATGGTCGAACGCTATCTGGAAAAAAAGTGTTTTTCTCGTCTGTACGCATCCAAGTATGTCGCATGCGTCTTGCGCTATATGAAAATAAAGTCTTTATCTCGTCAGTACATATCCAAATAGGTCTTATGGTCGAACGCCATCTGGAAAAAAGTTTTCTCGTCTGTACGCATCCAAGTATGTCGCAAGCGTCTTGAGCTATTTGAAAAAAAGTGTTTTTTCCGTTTGTACGCATCCAAGTATGTCGCATGGGTCTTGCGCTATATGAAAAAAAGTGTTTATCTTGTCAGTACACATCCAAATAGGTCTTATGGTCGAACGAAAAAGTGTTTTTCTCGTCTGTAACACCAAGTCGCATGCATCTTGCGCTATTTGAAAATTAAGTGTTTATCTCGTCCAAGTATGAATGCGACTTGTGCCCGGAGGCCGTCGTACGCATCCGGGATGTCGCACGCATCTTGCGCTATATGAAAATAAAGTGTTTTCTCGTCAGTACGCACCAAAATAGGTCTTATGGTCGGATGGTTCTGGTGTTTTCGTCAGCATCCAGTTCGCATATCTTGCGCTATTTGAAAATAAAGTGTTTTTCTCGTCGTACGCATCCAAGTATGTCGAATGCGACTTGTGCTATCTGGTGTTCTGCCATCGTATGTCGCTCTGCGCTATATAGCAGTTTTATTCAGTACGCATCCAGCATGTCGAATGACTTGTGTTATCTGGGAAGAGCAACGCATCCGTGCGCCCAGGTCTTGCGCTATTTGAAAAATGGTTATCTCGTCAGTACGCTGAATGAATGCGACTTGTGCTATCTAAAAAGGTTTTTCGCCCGGTACCCCATGTGAAGCGACTTGTGCTATCTGGGTGTGTTTTTTCGTCCTGTACGCATTCAAGTATGTCGCATGCGTCTTGCGCTATATGAAAATAAAGTGTTTATTCAGTCACGCATCCAAATAGGTCTTATGGTCGGACGTTTTTTCTCGTCTGTACGCAAGACCTATTTGGATGTGTACTGACAAGATAAACACTTTATTTTCATATAGCGCAAGACGCATGCGACATACTTGGATGCGTACAGACGAGAAAAACATTATTTTCCAGATATCGTCCGACCATAAGACCTATTTGGATGCGTACTGACGAGATAAACACTTTATTTTCAAATAGCGCAAGACGCATGCGACATACTTGGATGCGTACAGACGAGAAAAACACTTTATTTTCAAATAGCGCAAGACGCGAGCGGCATACTTGTGCGTACAGACGAGAAAAACTATTTTTTTCCAGATAGCGCAAGTCGCATGCGGCATACTTGATGCGTACAGACGAGAAAAACAATTTTTTCCAGATAGCGTCCGACCATAAAATTTATTTGGATGCGTACTGACGAGAAAACACTTTATTTTCAATAGCGCAAGTCGCATGCGACATACTTGGATGCATACAGACGAGAAAAACACTTTTTTTCAAGATAGCGTCCGACCATAAGACCTATTTGGATGCGTACTGACGAGATAAACACTTTTTTTTTCATATAGCTCAAGGCGCATGCGACATACTTGGATGCGTAAAGAGAGAAGTGAGAAAACACTTTTTTTCAGATAGCGTCCGACTGTAAGACCTATTTGGATGCGTACTGACGAGATAAACACTTTATTTTTAAATAGCGCAAGTCGCATGCGTCATACTTGTATGCGTACAGACGAGAAAAACAATTTTTTCCAGATAGCGCAAGTCGCATGCGGCATACTTGGATGCGTACTGACGAGAAAAACACTTTATTTTCAAATAGCGTAGTCGCATGACGACCATACTTGGATGCGTTCAGACGAGAAAAACACTTTTTTCCAAATAGCGCAAGACGCATGCGACATACTTGGATGCGTCGTGACGAGAAAACACTTTATTTTCAAATAGCGCAAGTCGCATGCGATATAACTTGGATGCGTACAGACGAGAAAACACTTTTCTTCAGGTAGCACAAGTCGCATTCGACATACTTGGATGCGTACTGACGAGATAAACACTTTATTTTCAAATATCGCAAGACGCATGCGACATTCTTGGATGCGTACAGATAAGAAAAGCACTTTTTTCCAGGTAGCACAAGTCGCATTCGACATACTTGGATGCGTACAGACGAGAAAAACACTTTTTTCCAGATAGCGCAAGTCGCATGCGGCATACTTGGATGCGTACAGACGAGAAAAACACTTTTTTCCAGATAGCGTACGACCATAAGACATATTTGGATGCGTACTGACGAGATAAACACTTTATTTTCAAATAGCGCAAGACGCGTGCGACATACTTGGATGCGTACAGACGAGAAAAACACTATTTTTTCAGATTGCACAAGTCGCATTCGACATACTTGGATGCGTACTGACGAGATAAACACTTTATTTTCAAATATCGCAAGACGCATGCGACATACTTGGATGCGTAAAGATAAGAAAAACACTTTTTTTCCAGTTAGCACAAGTCGCATTCGACGTACTTGGATGCGTACAGACGAGAAAAACACTTTATTTTCAAATAGCGCAAGACGCGAGCGACATACTTGGATGCGTACAGACGAGAAAAACAATTTTTTTCCAGATAACGCAAGTCGCATGCGGCATACTTGGATGCGTACAGACGAGAAAAACACTTTTTTTCCAGATAGCGTCCGAACATAAGACATATTTGGATGCGTACTGACGAGATAAACACTTTATTTTCAAATAGCGCAAGACGCATGCGAAACACTTGGATGATTACAGACGAGAAAAACAATTTTTTTCCAGATAGCGCAAGTCGCATGCGGCATACTTGGATGCGTACAGACGAGAAAAACACTTTTTTTCCAGATAGCGTCCGAACATAAGACCTATTTGGTTGCGTACTGACGAGATAAACATTTTATTTTAAAATAGCGCAAGACGCATGCGACATACTTAGATGCGCACAGACGAGAAAAACATTTTTTTTCCAGGTAGTGTCCGACCATAAGACCTATTTGGATGTGTACTGACGAGATAAACTCTTTATTTTCAAATAGCGCAAGACGCATGCGACATATTTGAATGCGTACAGACGAGAAAAACACTTTTTTTCCAGATAGCACAAGTCGCATTCGACATACTTTTATGCGTACAGACGAGAAAAACACTTTATTTTCAAATAGCGCAAGACGCATGCGACATACTTGGATGCGTACAGATGAGAAAAACACTTTTTCCAGAAAGCACAAGTCGCATTCGGCATACTTGGATGCGTACAGACGAGAAAAACACTTTATTTTCAAATAGCGCAAGACGCATGCGACATACTTGGATGCGTACAGACGAGAAAAACACTTTTTTCCAGATAGCGTCCGACCATAAGACCTATTTGTATGCGTACTCACGAGAAAAACACTTTATTTTCAAATAGCGCAAGACGCATGCGACATACTTGGATGCGTAAAGATGAGAAAAACACTTTTTTCCAAATAGTGTCCGACCATTAGATATATTTGGATGCGTACTGACGAGATAAACACTTTATTTTCAAATAGCGCAAGACGCGAGCGACATACTTGGATGCGTACAGACGAGAAAAACACTTTATTTTCAAATAGCGCAAGACGCGAGAGTAGGGAGGCTATGTTGGTTCTAACTCAATTTTTCCATAGGAGAGAGAGAGAGCGAATTCTATTTATAGATTCCATCGGAGCGAGAGAGAGCCCGTGGAAGTCATGGGGGGGTAGGGGTTCTGGGCGAGGGGAAGGGCGGGTGGGGAGGGTGGTGAACGTCGCCATGGCGCAGCGGCGTCGTCGCTACTGCCGCTCGCCGAAACGGGGGGGGCTACCGCGGACGTCGCGGGGGTAGGGAGCGAGGGTAAGGGGGGGGGGGAGCGTCGCCGCGCAGCGGCGTCGTCGCTCGGCGCGCGGAGCGTCCTTGGTTACGGGCGTCGTCGTCGCTTAGCGCGCGAGTTACGGCGCGCGGGGCGTCCTTGGTAACGCGGTGTCGCTCGGCGCGCGAGGCGTCCCTGGTTACCGTCTCGAACGCGCGCGCGTTCTCTCGATGACGCGCGACGGGCGTCGTTCTCTTTCCGTCGACTCGCTGTCGTTCGCGCGCGCTAGCGGGGGAGAGAGAGGGGAGATGGAAGCGGACGACGACGCGGGAGAGAGAGAGAGACGGCGAATCTCGACGGAGAGACGTTCCTTTTTATTGTACGAATAGAGGTACAGCGAGATACGATATAATTTTAATATATATATATACGAGACATACGATACGTAGGTGCGTGAAAAGAAAGATGCGATATAATTTATATACGATATAGTAAAATACAATATATAAAATATAATTTAATATATAAAAAACTTTATTCTCCCGGACTTCTCGCGTAAATTCCAAACGATCGTTCTCGTCGTCTCGCGCGTTCCATCAATTCGGCGATCAGTCTTCTCTCCTCTCGCTGTCTCGCGTGTTCCATTAATTCCGCGACTACTCTTCTCTCCTCCTCTTCCCGTATCGCTCTTCTCTCTTCGTATTCCGCGAAATTTAGCTCCTCTATCTCCGCGAATAAGTCCTGCATCCCGAAGAGTAGTCGCAGATTAAAGATGTCCAGATATCTCGAGCCGTTCACCTCGTTGTCCCGGCGGCTTTCCGGAGTATCTCCCCATTCCTCCGCGAAATCGCGTCGCGCGTCTCGCCTCATCATCCTTACGCGTTGTCGGTGTTCTATATTCATAAATCCGGGAATCTCGACTTCGGAGGTGAACTGTAAAAAAAAATGATATATATTATATATATACGCGCGTGTGTATTATTTTTCGTAATTGAAAAAATATTTACCGCCCAGAAGAACATCACTTTTGCCACGATTTTGAACAGCATGCCGATGAATTCCTCCTTCCACAAGATATACAGGTTTCGATCGTTATTATTCATTTTTTCTCTCTATCGTACGGCGCGTTTTTTCTTTGTCGCGAATAAAACTCGACTAAAGCTCGAGAAAAAAATGATTTAATCCACAGGATTAATCATCTTTCTGAAAGCGTCGCGTTTTAGATTAAGGAAAGAGCGATAAGCGGTCGCGATTGTTTCCGGGCAATTCGACGCGAGAGGAATACGATTATCCGCGTATTTTTTTTTCTTTTTTTTTCCCCGTTTAATCTAAATAATTCTTAAATTCTACGTATCGGGAGAGTATGTCGCGCGTAGAGGTGTAAAAATATCGTTTCGCGTAAAAATTAAGGATGATGATGATGATGATGATGATGATGATGATGATGATAAGAAGGTGAGATCGTGAATTTCGTGTAAAATTTTTTTTTTTATTTATTCGATAAAACGTTACATATATACGAGTACATAAGTCGTCGATGGGATTGCGTTAGCGAAGCGTATATTTTTTTTTGCTGCGAATACATAATTATCCGTCGATAAAAGATCGCATTAGCGGTATGTTTCTTTGTTACTAGAATTTTTACAAACTGTAGTAGAGTCCGAAAAGGAGAGCGTGTAACTCGCAATCGATTAGATCGTTAGCGTCGAAATCCTCGTGATGACGAATTCCTTCCGGAATGTCATTCGGATGATCGATTTGCGTCGCGATATCGATGAAATTCGATAGTTTGCGGTCGACGATTTCGAGCACGTTGGTTAGCGTCGCGACGATGCGATTCACGCATAATTCGAGATCGAACAGCGCCTTTACCGTAGCGTGCGACATGGATATGCGATTCTTTCCCGATTCGACTCGCAGCGTCTTGAGATTGTTTATCTTGCCGAATCGAATCGTCGCGGTTCCGATTATCGTCGACGTTGGAATATTCGGTTCCTCGGAGTCATTCTCGAAGTAGCGCGATATATCGCTGCGTAGAGCGAGCAGATCTCTCCACATATCGGCCGTCAACGAGATCTCTTTTCCATGACAGTCTCCCCAAAGCGATGTCGACGTATGATTCACGCTTTACGACGACAGCGATGTCGATGTATTTGTAAGACGTTTTAGTCAGCGCGTATCGTCTTCCTAATATACGAATCGGATGTTTGGCGAAATTGATCTCGCGTTTAAACATCCAATTTCTCATCCACCTGTCGAGAATGAGAAAAAAATTAGCTCGTTAACGCGGATTGGAAAAAAAATGCGAGAGATAATTCGCGAGGCGTATACCTACTCGTTTTCGGTGTACAGTTTGGCTTTCTTTTCCACGGGCTGACTTTCGCAGCTGTCTTGGATATCGTCCTCGTTTCGGCGTAAAGACGCGACGAAAGGATTGGGCGTCTGCGTCATTACCGATGTCGTCGTCGTCATTGGCGGCGGGGGTGGTGGCTGTATCGACAGCGGCGGCGACGTCACCGACGGCAGCGGCGGCGTCGTCGATTGATTCTGGATCCCCGAGAACTCGACGATACTCCTGTCCAATTCCCGCGAACATGATCGGTCTCGCGAAGAAGGATTCGACGCTCTTTGGAAACACCTTGGCGTTGGAAGATGCGAATTCGTCGAAGGAGAGAGAGGACGCGTGGACGCGCGTTAATCTCGAGCACTGCGAAAAAAATGAGCGCTCGTCGCGATCGAAGTGCTTCTTATATACCCGTTGTTTTTTTTTCCGATTGACGGAAGTATGGTAATTTTAAACGTCGAGTTATAAAGTATAAGAGTTATCTGCACAATTGACGTAGTTATTATCGTTTAATTTCTAAGCTAATCGGGCTGATGCGCATTTCAAAACGAGGAAGCGGTTTAGAACGACGCGAAAAAAAAAATATAGATCTGAAACGTTAGATTTCAAGGTTTCTCGCATAATTGTCATCGCGGTCATCGTTATCGTAGTCGTCGTCCGGTTTGTCGACGGATGCGTATTTCAAACGATATATCTTGGAAACGAGTTCGCGCAATTGATCTAGAACGTTTTCGGCGGGACATTTTATTCCGAGTATATTGAGATCGAAAGGACCGGCCGAGATTATCGCGCCGATAAATTCGTTGTACGCGTAATAATCGCGTTTTTTGGAGAAAGTAGAGATTGCCGTCGGATGTGACGAAAGGCCGTCGTTATCGCGGACGGTATTCCGGAAAACGTATCCCATAGAGAGCCGTGTCTGATAGTTGCGGTCGCGCAATCGTTCATCTCGGCCACTTTATCATCGTTATATATCACGTAACTGCGTTCCCGTGGTGCGTGTTTATCGCGGCGTTTATTTTAGCCTCGCGCGGAAATCCGATGTATTCGACGGATCTCGGCCATCCTATCTTGAGTTGAAAATTCGAATCGGCGAGATAAACGGAGCCGTTCGCGAATATGACGATGTCTCCCGAGGGTTTCTGATACACGGCCGATATACGCGTGAGATCGCGAGGGAGAAATTTAAAATAGTCGACGAACGAGAAGGGCGAGCCGTAGCGTTTTTCTCTCATGTCGATTGACCATGCGTCGCGTTTACGCGCGACGTATAAGCGATGATTCATAATCAACGCTTCCGTCTATGCGCTTTAAGCGCGCATAGATCAACGGTATTAGTAGGAGCCGTTGTTGTCGTTTTCATGGTCGTTGACGTTATTGTAGTTGTCGGTGCTACTGTAGTTGTCGATGCTACTGTAGTTGTAGTTGCTGCTGGAGTGGCAATGATAATTGACGGGGTCGAAGTTTTCCACGATCCGTAAAGATTTCGTATACTTATGATATCCTCTATACTCAATCTGAGCGGAAATTGTTTGTCTCCCGTAGGCGCATAAGCGTACATGACCGAATCTTCTCTTAGACTGTGAGTCAGACCTAGAGTGTGACCGATTTCGTGCGTTAGCGTTTGAAGGAGATATAATCTATCCGATGGAGGTTTCGATATCGCGATGTGCCACGGTTCCGATTCGTCGACGTGCACCTCGGTCACGTGATCGATCGTCCCCGTTGGAAAGAACGCGTGAGCGACGGCCGCCCCCGGACCCGTGAACGGCGACGGGCATTCGTCTCCATTCTTATCGTTCTCATACGAGTGTATGCCCGATTGATACGATATCAATATATCGGGTTGCGACGTGTTGCGCGAGAACGTTAGCGAAGAATGTCCGGACCATAGAGCGAACGCCATTTGAGTCGTGCGTAGAGTTTCTCTATTTGCTAGTTTGAAATTCCACGTGAGATGCGTCTTCGGCCACTTTCGCGTTAATGAGCTGTGACTGTGAATGTCCGCGACGCCGCATCGCGGTCTGCGCATCACGCGAATTGTTTCCACGTTTAGAATTCCATTTCCAGGTAGACCGTAGTACTCTTGAAATAATGTCAATGCGTCGCTCAGGAAGGTTACGTTGTCCAACGATTGTTGATTTTCCTCGTTCTCCAGATAGCCGTAAATTCGTAGATAACGAAACGCTTCCGCGATATCGTTATCGGTCGGCGACGTAGCGGTGACGAACGGAAGTGCGAATAGCGCGAACAATAGCGCGACGCGCGTCATGATTCTCGCGGAGCGCGCACGAAAGCGAGTCTCTCTCTCTCGAATTCGCGAAAGCCCCGACTGAGAGTCGATCTATCGAAAAAAAGAGAGGGAGAAGGAGGGGAAAGAGAGAAGGGCGACGTGCGAGAGAATCGTGTTTAATTGCACATTTTTTTTATTGTAGAAAATTGAAATACGTATAAACGAATTAAGGATAATACGCTAGACTGGTATATGGGGTGCGCGATAATGCTAAATATTTAATCGCGATACAAAAAAGAGAGAAGGGCGACGTGCGAGAGAATCGTGTTTAATTGTACATTTTTTTTATTGTAGAAAATTGGAATACGTATAAACGAATTAAGGATAATACGTTAGACTGGTATATGGGATGCGCGTGATAATGCTAAATATTTAATCGCGATACATACATACTCGACTTAGAAATAATACATATATACTCGACTTAGAGATAACATACTTGGATATAACGATCCTACGTAAGTTACGCGATATTCTTAGCTGATTGGGTTAATCTAATTTGACGATTGCATGAAAATAAATATTTTTTTAAGGTTATAATGAAAAATTTATTTTTGCGCAATCGTCAAATTAGATCAGCCCAATCGATATTATATTTTAATTAGATTATTTTGACGTGAAAAAAGAATAACGTATTGAAAGATTAATTTCCGATATAAAAAATGCGCGCGCATGTATAAATATATATATCGCTATTTACATATCGCGTAATCGACTGCGTCTCTCCAGCCACCAGTTGTACAGTTTACAGACGTTTTCCAAGGCGCAATTTTTCGCGTGATGGGTGCAACGATAGGCGCGCGTCGCGGTTAGCATTCCCAAAGGTCCGATGTCCTCGTAATCGGCGTCGATGTTCTCGATTCTTATCTCGCGTTGTTCCGCAATTTCTCCCGCGATGTCGGTCAACCATTTCTTCTTTTCGTGGCCTTTGACGTAAATCGTCGCAGTAGTGTCCGCATTAAGATCCTTCGACGCGTGATATATCGCGTCGCGAACAATTTGTCTGACGCATTTATAATCCACGTATCCGTCGGTCCATTGGAATCCGTGATGATTCGAAGTCAACCAACAGGCTTGAGATTTTTCACCTTTCGTCAGTAGATTCCACGACATCGGAGCGCGAAAGACGTGATGCGTTAGATTTTTGCCGTTCGCGAGTATCGCCACTTCTTTCGTTACGAATTTTTCGTCGACGATAAAACCTTGCAGATCGACGAAGATCGGTATCGCGATATCGCTCGTAATCGTTACCATTGTTATAGTATATAGAAGGAGAGAGATCAACGTTTATTTGCGTTTGTCAAGCGAGTGTGCTCTTGATGTCTATACGAATGCGTTCTCGATGCATGCGGTTTTGGAATCCCTCTTTTTTTCCGTATCATTATCTCTCCCCTCTCTTTCAATTCGACGGCCGTTTACGCGTCGTTTTTTTTTTTATAGAATCTTACGTACAACATTAGTTAGCGGATTATATTCCACCACGCGATCGTGAATGATGAGACAATACGCCGTGGTATTGGAAGGAACGTTCTCTTTGCAGTCGAATTCTAGACGAACGTCCACGGTAGCGCTCTTAATCGCCTCGTTTTGATGGGAACAATCTATCACTGCGAGCGGGCCGCAATGTAAAAATTTACTCATAGTCAGAATCGTCCCGTCGTTTTCGGATCCGTAATACGCCTGTCGAAATCGCGCGTACGCATCGTATAGTATCGCGATTCTATTTTTATCGAAAT
Organism: Camponotus fellah; assembly: GCA_030586385.1. Classification (NCBI taxonomy): domain Eukaryota; kingdom Metazoa; phylum Arthropoda; class Insecta; order Hymenoptera; family Formicidae; genus Camponotus; species Camponotus fellah. The sequence continues at coordinate 21,427 of JAPIVC010000601.1, read as the reverse complement.
CTAGATTCATATCGTCGTACGGATAGAAATCGGAATTAAGATATAACTTTATGTTAGTTAGATTGCACGCGTCAAATTTGGAAACATCTTGCGATAGAACGTTCTTCCTTCCAGTTTGTAACGCGAAAATGACGTAACGCGGTTTTTCGAGTTGCGTGGCCGCTTTTACGGCCCACGAATGTTTAGTCGTGCTTTGCAATAGCGGAAATTCGTAGAGATCCCACGAGCGAAAGGGCATACTTAGATATCGACCGCTGTCTAATGTACGCAATAATGATAATTTATTAATGTCATTCAACACTACGTGCGGCATACGCCATTGTATCTTCGTCAGTTCCACTCTTGGCTCGTTTTCCTCGTGCGCTATCAGACACCATTGTGGGTCATTTCGCGCTCGTATTAGAATCAATTCGTGACGCGCGTTAATGACAATACGTTTGTAATCTTCGCAAAAACCTAATAGCGTGCTGTGAGAGGAACGCAGAAGTTGAAATCACCCGTTGCTGCGATGCTGCTTGATCCCGTTGTAAAATCCCATCCGGCATTTTTCAAGATAATTCCTCGTTCGTTCGTCAATGACACGTAATTTTTAATCGTGCTTGTTATTCCGACATTACGATTACGATCAATTTCCACGCCGTCGAGTTCGGTAACGTATTTCCTCGAACATAAAGGCGACGCAATTATTCACCAACCATGCCGGTGTCGCGGGGATTCCCGATTTACCCGGATACCGATGGTTGTTGATCCGATGGAATATTTTTCGTCAGTAATCTGCCCTCGATATAGAGAAAACTCTCGCACGGCAACGTATACAGATCCTGTTGTTGAATAGGTATTCGTATCTCGTCGCTGTATCCGAAAGTGGTGTTGGCGTACGGATTATACGTGTGACTCTCGATCTTCACGATGCGATCGTCGAAGACGGGTTCTCCGCCGATGCTCAAAATGTCGCGCATAATGTCGAATTATCGCGCGATTTTCGATACGACGAAACCCATAGATCGCAGAAAAGCGATATTGGCGACGGATAATCCTTTAATGTTCTTCCCCCCGAACGCGCGATACGAATATGATTGCCGATGCCGCGATGCAACTTCGCGGCGTTAAATTCACTGACGACGAGCATCGCGCGAATCGTTATGCTCTCTCTCTCTCGTTCTCCCTCCTTTTTTCGCGCTCACATCTTACTCTGCTCGCGTCCGTTCTATCGTCTGCGCCGCACGTGCAGACGAATTGTGATTTCCTCGCCGCGAAAATCGATCAATCGATCATTCTGATCGACTACGCGTAACGATATATCGGTTACGAGTCGCGCGATAATCGGCAGATAAATGATCTGCGTTGGAATCTCCGACACTTTATATCCCGGTGGAACGTTTGGCGCGAATTCGTGTATCGTATGCGCGGATTTTCCATTTACATACGCGCCCGTCGTCAAGTTACATTCGACGCGAATCATATTAACCGCGATAATGCTCACAGGCTTATCGGACGCGTACCATTTATTCGGCTGTAATACGCGAGACGGAGAAAAACCTAATAACGAGCCGATATTGTTCGTTTTGCCGAAATTAACTCGATACGCGCATTTGATCTCGCTTCTCATGGTATTGTCGTTGCCGCGTAACGAGAGAATGCGCTCGTTTCCGCCGCCGTCGCCACCATCGACTTTCTCCTCCTCCTCGTTTTCGATATCGTACAGATATTCGTCATCGTTGTCACCGTCGTTTTCCTTCTTAGATTTCTCGTCCGGCCGTCGTCGTCTGTGAAGAATCGCCGCTTTTAAATACGCAGCTATGTCGCGCAGCTCGTACGATCCTACGGGAATCGAGATCATCTCGTCGTTATCGCCGAAATAAAATTTATTATTCGAGGCGTTCACATTCGGTATCGTATTGTAGGTTTCGGAAATTAGTTAAACCGAGCTCGTAATCGTTATCACTTAGATCTAAAGGCGGAAAGTAGTTCGCCGTGAGAACGCTGCTTCTTCCGGTCAATGTAAGAATCAGCGACATAGTAACACGCGTTTCTTATCGTTAGATACCGAAAGATTTTTTCCAATCGATTTGTCGGAGAAAACGCAAGCACAATTGTCCGCAAACACTCTGATCGTAAGTTTGTTGAGAGTCGCGATTATACGCGATACGCGTATCACATCCGAGATAACGTTCCAGTTCTCGCGGCGGTCGAAGATTGCCGAAAGCGTCGAAGTAGATCGCTTCTTTTCCCTTTTTGGCATACGCCACCCAATGCGTGCCCGGTCCGGAAATGCCGTCCAGATTCACGATACCGCTTTCGTCGCGACGAACTCGCGCGGGCAGCGCGTCGCGCATAAATACACCTCTGAAGTGACGCACACGAGCGCGCACGGCCGCGCGGTTCAATTGTTCGTTCGTCGTGACGCCGATTGGAATTATAACGTTATTCAATGTTTGCGCGATTTTTTTTTTCCTCTTAATCACGCGTTTTCTTCTCGCGACGCTTCCACCACCGCGCTTGTAAGGCGCGAGATATAGACCGCGACCTTCCATCGCGCGATTGTGCCGTTGCAGCTCCTCCAATTGTCGACGCGTCGCTTTGCCGTCGTTCACCATTTTTGCCACACCTGCCGCTCCACCGATCAACGATCCTTAACGCCCCGAGTGCGGGTAACAGCGGTAAGAAGCCGCCGCGTTTCGCCGCGGGAAGAATCCGACTCCTCGTTTTCTTTCTCGCGCTCGTTTTCCTCTTGCCGACACTTTTCCGCGTTCCGGTCATACCCATTCCTAATTTCGTCTTCGTTTTCATAGCCGCCCATACGGCCGATGCCGCTAATCTTTCTCCGAGAGTCGAATCTCCGGCGCGAATACGCTCGAATGCTCCGCTCCGAGCGTTCGATCCGCGACGTGGCGATCGGCAAGATCAGCCGCTTCGCGAATAAGCGATATCGTGCTCGCGACAAGCCGCGTCCAGAGGATTGATCCCCGAATCGCCTCGCGCGAGTCGCTTCGCGAGACGAGTACCTGGACCGCAAAACTGATATCCAGGTATATGTAGTTCGAATGGAAGGTTATTTATAGCTCTATTAGAGTAAACCTCCACCACCGATGTACGTCGCGTATCTCATACGATCGTCGCTTTAGCCTCCTCTTCTATACACGCGCGACAATTTTTTATCATCGGTGGCGGACCATCGATGTGATCTTGTTGCCACGATTGATTCCAATGTTTACGGCAAAGACGACAACGCTCCATATCGGGATCATTCTTCAAGTGCGCGGGTAATTGTTCCCACAGTTGATCGATGAAACGATCATATTTGTCCAGTAAGAGTTTTTTCGAAATATATTGCAACTGATCGACACTAAGTCCGAGAATATCCGAATCATTCACCAATAGAATAAACATATCGATTCGTTGCGCGCGATTAACGAATAAATTTATATACCGCCTTCGTCGTCGTCGTATCGTTTCACAATTCGTCAGTCGAACGCGGATATCGAAAGTGCGCAATTTTATCGCGCTATCACCGCCACCGTCATCAATCGAACTGACGACGCGACCGTTCCCACTCTCTTTTTTTATTCGTCGCGCGCGAGTCTGCGCACTAATGCGCGAAGTCGATGGATAAAAAGAGAGAGAAAATCGTAGAAAAGAAGAGAGAGAGAGACGATGCGTTTCGTGCGTCAACCGATCGCGATAAGAGTGTCGAATATCGACGGTAAAACCAGTTCGATGAATGAGAAACAACGGAAACACGGTTATTTATTACCAACCGCAATTCGTTGCGTGATCTGCGGTCCGTCTAATTGCGGTAAAACAAACGTGCTGATAAGTCTTCTGGAGAGTCCTCACGGCGTGAGATTCGATAATGTATACGTTTACTCAAAATCGTTGCATCAGCCCAAATATCAATATTTGGAAAAATTATTGAAACCGATGGAGGATATCGGTTACTTCACGTATTCGAACAATACCGACGTCATTTTACCGAGCGAGGCGCTACCCGATTCAATATTCGTGTTCGACGACGTGGCCTGCGATAAACAGGACACCGTGAGAGAATACTTCGCTATGGGGCGACACGCCAACGTCGATTGTTTCTATCTGTGCCAGTCGTACGCTAAGATACCGAAACATTTGATACGCGATAACGCGAATCTGTTAATTCTCTTTAAACAAGATGGTACTAATCTTAAACACATACATAACGATCATGTGAATACCGATATGTCGTACGATGATTTTTACGCGCTGTGTCGCGCGTGTTGGAAATATCGATACGGTTTTCTAGTGATCGATAAAGATAGCGCTTTAAATAACGGCAGATATAGGCGAGGATTCAATGATTACATCGTGCCGTAAAAAAAATGTTAATTATCGCCGCCGCCGCCGTCGCCGCGGCCGTCGTCGTTACCGCGATAAATTAATCGTTCTCGGGACGGTGACTGTCATAGAGAGAGGGAGAGAGAGAGACGAAAAGAGAGAGAAGGCGAGACGAACGACGCGCGATGACGGATGTGGATAGACGTGAGAAAACCGCGAGAGAGATAGCGAGAACGCGCGCGTCGATTCGCAAGAAACACAGAGCATTGAGGACCGGTAAAATGGAGAGTGAGACGGCTTTAGAAACTCAATTCAAACCGATCGTCGAACCGTTGCGTCATATCGCCGAACGCATCGGAGACGATTCCGCGCGAAAGGAATCGACGAAACGCGAAATCGCGAAGAGGAAAAGCGAGATTGATAACGGTAATGGCGAATATAACGATGACGCATTTATGCGAGGTATCGGGAAAACGACGACGACGACGACGATGCGAGAGGAAGAGGAAAATGCGGAAGAGGAGACGGAAAGAGGCGCATTACCGTCGCTATCCGCGAAAAATTTGAAGGTTAAGCGATATCAGCGTTTGGACGGTACGTCGGATTCGCCCGCGATGACTTCCACACCCGTGGGATCGTCGAATATATCGCCCGCAAAACGGCTTAAATTAACAGGAGAAGAATCTTTCGCGGAGCCGCTCGTTGAGGAAACGTTCGAGACGAGCGACGACGTTTTCGATTCACCCGCGATACTCGAAACGTCAATCAGACAGTCTCTGCGATCTCCTCGAGGACGAGATCTTCTACGCAATCAATTGGGTCCATTGGCGCGAAAATACGTAGGCGCGATTCTCATGGCGCGCCGAGCGAATTCGATCACGTTTACGGAGTTTACTTTTCCGACGTCGGCACTATGCTCGGAAATAAAAGATTCGACGTGGGTGCGGACGACGCGATATTTATAGACGGAATCAGATATACCGGTACTCCCGGTCTGTACGAATTAATCTTCAAAAGAATTCCCGACGATCTCAAGTATACGGAAAGAGACAAAGCGGCGTATAAGAGTATACTGCTGCAAACTAACGCTCACAGACGCGAACATAATATTCGCATGCCGGTATTAGGAAACAAAGGATACAAATACAAGCACGTTATAGCGCCGATTCTACAAATGGACAGTCCGAGGAAAAGAATCGGCGGAGGTCGCGTGCCATCCGCCATGCGCGTGACCGGCGATACTGTGAATTACGTTCATTGGGACGATCCGAATGAATTAGTGGATCGTCTTCGATTGCTAGACGCTTCTCGTCGAGCTGGCAACAACGCTCACGACAACGAAATTCTATCGATAATCGAGGAGCTTCGCGAAGCGGGCGCGATACTGTGAGATACCGCGTCGAGACGGCGGCGAGCGCGCACGCGTCATTCGACCGCGCGATGCCCGTAAACAAATTCGGCGTATCGTTGCAGAAAAAAAGACGCGAACACGGTTACGGCGGTAAATTACGCGCGAGTGTGGAATCTCTACGAAATTACATGCGCGATAACGCGCTGTGTCTGAGTATCTCCGACAATGGCGCCTCTTCCTCCTCCGCGTCGCATTACAACGCTCGAAATTTCAAGATTCGGCGAGTGGCCTGGCCGATCGACGACGACGACGCGACGAACAGAAAATACGTCGCGCATATAATACGCGACGCGCAAACGGAAGAGGAAAAACAGCGCGAGAATATAAGAGTTTTAGTGACGAAATTAGAGAACGACGCGAACTCGTCAACGAAGGATATCCTCGATCTGCGAAACGAAATTTCTCGAATCTCCGAGAGAGGGAACGCTCTCGAAAATCGGATGCAAATATTCGAGAATTTACAAGAATTCGTCGCGCAGACGGTCGATAATTTACGGACTAAATTGGGAGAACAGCGCGAAGAATATCGTCGATCTGCGCGGGAAAATCGTCGATCTGCGTGGGAAAATCGTCACCGTTCAGAACGGCGCGAATGAAAGTACACGTTCTCTGAAAAACGAAATTTCGCAAATTTCCACGAGAGAGAACGTTCTCGAGAAACGACTGCAAACGTACGAAGATTTGCAGAAGCTCGTCGCGCAATTGGCCGATGATTTACGGACGTTTATCGAATCCGACACGCAGACGCGCATCGCCAAGGATAAGATAATGAGCGATTTGGAAAAGTCCATCGAGGCGACTAGAAAAGCGTTGAATAAAGCGACGGACGATTTAAAGAATACGACAACGCGATTGGTGCGGAATTCTAACGCGAATATAAATAATGTGGAGAAGAGTTGTAAAACGAAATTGGAAGAATTAAATAGCGAGGTAACGCAATTAAAGAGAAAGGTGAACGAATTAGTGCGAAAAATAACTACAACGACGGACAAATCGAACGCGGTAATTATCAAACAGGATGATAAAACGATCAAGAAAGGATAGCGAGAAAGAAAAGAGAGAGAATTAATAAAAATGAGCGCCGCGAAACGAAAATTAGTGGACGAACTGCACGCGCCCGCGAGAAAGAACTTTCCCCGACGCGTCGTCGTGCGCGGATACGACGATCTGTGGCAAGCCGATGTCGTCGAAATGCGCCCTTACGCTAGACATAATAAAGGTTATAATTACATACTCACTCATCATCGACGCCCTAAGCAAATACGCGTGGGCGATACCGCTTAAGAAAAAAAGCGGCGTTGAAGTTACTCGAGCTTTCTCGAGCGTAACGCGCGCTTCCAAACGCTATCCGAAAACCTGCAAACTGACAAAGGAAAGGAGTTCTACAACGCCGAGATGCGCGGATTCGCGGAAAAACACGGAATCAATCACTACTCGACGTATTCGGTGCTGAAAGCCTCGATCGTCGAGCGTTTCAATCGTACGCTCAAAAATTCCATGTGGAAGTATTTCACATTGAACGGAACGTACAAGTGGCTTGACGCGCTACCGCGTCTAATATCTGAGTATAACGCTCGTAAACATCGGACTATTGGGATGCGCCCAATCGACGTGACACCCGCTCGAGCTCCGAAACTCCTATCGACGGTGTACAGCCGCCTGAAGATCGCAGCTCCGGGAAAATTTCGGCCGAACGATCCCGTGCGCGTGAGCAAATACAAAACGCTTTTCGAGAAGGGATACACGCCGAACTGGACCACGGAGATCTTTCGCGTGGCCGAGGTTCGCAGAACGAATCCTGGACGTACGCGCTAACGGATTCGCGCGGTGAACCGATAGCCGGAGGATTCTACGAGTACGAATTGCAGCGAGTCTCCGATCCCGATGTGTATCTCGTCGAGAGAGTATTACGTCAGAAGGGTAACATGGCGTTCGTAAAATGGTTGGGAATGGACAAATCGCATAATTCTTGGATAAAAAAGACCAACATATTGTAACGCATTATGATAAATATACTTTTATATTCGAACAGTAAAATAAAAAAAGAAAGAATAATAAATTGTATTATATATATTTTACAAACTGTCGACTCGCATCATCTCTTTTTTTTTTTCTTTCTTACAGAGGTATCTTATAATGCCCCCACGGTAAAGTGTCGACCGAATCGGGTATGACGTAACGTTTATCGTCATACGGGCTGAGCGCAATTTTCGTCTCGCGGACAGTATACATCTCGTGTAATCTCGATCTTAGACACGATTGTTCGCAAGTCATTTCGATCTCGCGCCTCAAACAACGCGTATAATCGTCGAATGTTAAAGTTTTCGCTACGACGCCTCTCTTCACTCCTTTACTCTTTTTAACATCGCTCTTACCCCTCAACTCGCAACGCATACATTTTCGCTCTGAGTCCTACGAATTCTAACATGAGAGCGCCGTTATTCTCGTCTTTCATCAAACCGAGAACCTTCTTATTCGCGCGCGGCATACCATAAGGATTGTCGTCGGCGTAATCGCTCGTGTCGAATCTATCTATATCGCGTTTCATTCGTTCGTACGCGTCCTCGCACTCGACACTATACACGAAACTGTCCGTATCGGTATATAATATTTTACACTTATCTCCGTAGAGCGGCGACATGTATTCGTAGTGAAAAGCGTACAAGCGAATCTTAGATATATCGAGGATGGACATACCGACGTAAATCGGTTTGTTAATTTTGGCTTCCAATTTACGCAATTCCACAGCCATGAGAGTCTCGGAGAACACGCTCCTACTGTGAAAATTCGGTTTAGAGATCAAAGCTTCGGCTCCATATCGCCCATCCCATTTAGTCACGAGTCTAACATCCACGCGATTACGCACGTTCTCCATAGTTTTACCAAAGACGGCATTGTTCATCAGTTTGTATAAATTTTTTTCAAAATCGTTACTCGCATTAGTACGTAAACGCGTATTAAATTCTACGTATCCGCGTAACCACGGTGACTGTAAAAAACGCAACGCTCGATGAATCTTCGTCAAACGCAGACCGTGACGAATACACTGCTGTAAATTGCGATAATGCGTGACGTATCTGCGCTTATCGTATAGCGTAGCTAGGAGCTTGCTCTGCCGCTTTCCGGGCGGCGCGCGTCGCGCGTCGGACAAAACGGCAAATCGGCGTGGGTGTCGTGCGCGTCGATCGGATAATCTAGATCGACTTCCAGAATATAACCGACCGGCGAATTCTCCGCTATAGAATTCACATCGAGACTCGCGAGATCTTCAACCCACTTTCGAATTGCTTATAAGGTAACGATTGACACATCGCCCAACCGTATAAATTATTAATATCTAAATACATCAGATAGATCGACGGTTGCGACGAATCGAACGCGCTCATGTATTTATTGTCTGCGCGCGCGTGCCTACTCGAACACTGACTGAGACCGCCGCGTATTCCGCGCTCCACGAACATTATCATGTCGATATCGGTGAGCAACCTGAAACGGATTCCGCTATATTTCAGCATCGCGTCCCACGTGTATCCCGGCAACGTGTAATAATACGCGGGATCTAAACCGTAACTCTCCAAACAGGCGGTGCGAAAATTCTCGAATACGTCCGCGAGTAAAAGAACATCGGTCTTCAGATAGAGATCGCTGTAATCGCCCAACGTCTCGATGCGAAATCGCTCCCAAACGCGAATCGCGTGGGCGTAATCGCTCTCGGATACCGTATCGCCCGTCAGCGAGCTGTAGAAGGAATCGCGCGGCGGAAGACGCGTCTCCCGCAATTTCTCGACGCTATCGATATACTCGTACGGAAACACACCTTTGCGCGTGAGAAGTTTAAAGTCGTCGTCGACGAGATGACGAAATTCGCTTCGCGCGATCGTCAACTTGCTCTCGTCGAGATACGACGCCAGTTTTTCGAGACTGGCGCCTAAAAATTTGAACGAATCCACAAATCGCAATTTAACGCATCTGGAACGCGCGGAGCTTCCGTCGCTGCGCTTATAGGTCGTTGACGCGGTATCCTGAACGTTCTTCGCGAAAGCTATATACGATTCCTTCGTTATCGGTAGTAACTCGACGCCGCCGGGATAAGCATTAGCCACATCCTTGATAATAAAATGCGCGTCGTAACCCGACAGATTGTGAAAGAATACAGGTATGATGTGAGAATCCTTGTAATTCAGATTACAATTAGAATGCGCCGGACCCCTGAAACGACCGGTCAAATGGCAATGATCGCGCACGCGAATATCCCCCGCCTCGAACGGACCGTCGCACACGTGACAAGCCTCCGCGCTCGCGAATCTCTCGCGGTTCCTCGGGCGTAAGATCCGTTATCGGTATCGCGACATCGAAAACGATCTTCGCGCGCTGCGCCAATTCGTACAATTCGCGCACGAACCACGCGACGCATCTCTCGCCACGATAAGATCTGTACGCTGACGCGGTATCGTCAAAGGGAACAGTGCGTGTAATAACCCACGCTATGAACCTTATGATGTTGAGTGATAGCCGTGTTAGCGGTCCTCTTCTCGTCTTCATCCTTCTTCTCCAGCACGCATTCCAAATCGGCATACACCACGAATGAAATTCGTTCCTTTCTCGAAAAATTATCAAACGTCAGCCATTTATCGTCCTCATTGGGAAGAACGATCACGCAATCATTCAGCCTCTCGCAATCCGCGCTGTGCGCGATCAACTTCTCGTTCGTGTAAAAGTAATGCATGCACCTACGAGAGAAAAAGATAAAAGGTAAAATATCAAATCAATATTTCATTATCGAATCATTTTTTTTCACAATGGAAAACTCACCTATCGCACACGTAAGTCTTGTTTCGTCGTCCGCTCACTTGCGCACCGACTAAACGGGAGAAATTCTTAACGCAGGTGAAATGTCCGATCTCGTTGTCTTCGCGCGTCGTATCGTTCAGGTACAACAGATTAACGTGTCTCTCCCTCTTTCGATTCGTCAAACGAAGAGGAACGACGCGAATTCCGCCGTCGCCGTTCTTCCCGCGTCTTCCCCCCCCCGACGGTATACACGTTCACCGATATCTCGTTCAATCGTTCGAATCGTCCGATTCCATTTAAAGTCATAGGTAACTCGCAACCCTCCAATTTTAACACCGTAGAATAATGCGGATATCTCGAACTTCTCTCGCTGTTTCGATTAACGGGATACAAAGCGGCGGTCACTGACCACGCGAAACACGCCTCGTCATTAGATTGCACGTTAACCACCGCCCTCTTCATCCGAATCTCCCGCGGAACTCGCACGTAACAACCCGCGCGCATAGGATTATATCTATTCACGTTCACCGTTAAATCGAGTATGCGCGACAAAGCCCATCCGCTGTCTCGTTCTTGAAATTCCTCCAAAGATGTCACGATATCGTCGATGACGCGATTGTCGTACCACTCGCGCAAATCCGTCGCGGGAAAAAAGCGAATGATTTCTCGTGTTGATACTCTTAACGGCGATTTTGTCACCCGATACGAATTCTCCACTGAAAATCGTATTCACTTTAACGCTATGATATCGGCCCATAACGTCCCGCACGCGACGAAGAACGGTATCTCTAGCGTCCTCGAGAAATCGTAGAGGTTCGATATAATCTTGATTAATCACCGCGCCGGTCAACACGCGTCTCCTGAAAGCCGTGTCGACTTCGGTCCACGCGAATCCCGCGCGCGACTCGGCCTCGCCATCGCCGCTCGCACCCGCGCCCTCGCGCTCAAAGCGTCTCCGCAAACGATTCTCCGCCGTACCGGTCACTCGTAAAATTCGAGCGACCAGGGAAAAAATCGCCCCTGCCGAGACTCGCCGGCGCGCATCTTTGGCATCTCTCGCGCAACGTCGCGAGACACTCGTCGCATCGTCTCACCCACGCGCGATAATCCTCCATCGTGGCGACTTCGCTCGCGCTCTCGAGCACTCGACGTTCCTCCTCGCGCATGATTGCGTCCTCTCCGAAAAAAAAAAAAATATCCGTCGCGTTTTTTCCCTCGTTTTTTATACGGTTCGTTCGAACGATAAAAGATGACACGCGAAACCGCAAAAAAAACGGGGAAAAAATCGGCGCTGCGCATCCAGCCAAAGGAAAACGACTAATCTGACGACGATACCGCATTCGTCCGGAATTCGCTCGTTATCGCGCACGCGCTCGAGGAAAAAAATCGGAATGCGAGATGATCCCGGAGGGGAAAAAAAATCCAGGATGTGAGATGCGCGCGCGATACGATATTACTAAAATAGACTATATATATAAAGCTTGAGGATAATAATTTCTAATTAGTAACACGCGAATAACGAAAAGTGCCATTACCGCTATTAAAGGCATGTCAACTACCTCCGAGACGGATTCCGAGAAAGATCAGAACTACGATCGTCCTCTCGAGAGGACTCTCGAGGGTTTTCCTCTCGATAAATCGATAGCATTTACGCATACGACGAAATTTCCATTAGTCGATTTAAAAAAAAATGCGATAGGTCACAAATTAATGCAGAGTTGTTCCGCGGAAAAAGCATGTCGTCCTCTCGAGAGATTGATAATACCCGAGAAAATTTGCAATGTGACGAAGTATTACCTGCATCGCCAATATCAGGACCGTCGCAATATAGCGACCGAACGGATAATCGAAACGTGCGTAAGCGCGCACGCGAGAGCGGCGAATTACAACTTCATGCTGATGATAGATCGCGGATATATAAGCCGGAAAAAATTCGAAAATGTGGAAATTCCGTACCTACCGGAATACGAGGACGGCACGTGGATGCCGTGCGAATTCAACGGCAAGAAAATGCACGTAAAGATTTAAACGCCGATCGTGAAAATCACGCAGGTAAAGTAGCGCATTATTGTAATAAAAAAAGTAAATTACGCGCGCAACGTCATTCATTAGTTTTTTTTTAAAAATTATAGATACTCGTATGGAGCGCCTAAACGACGCGAACCTCGACAGCGACAGCGACGGCGAACCGTGGATAAATTGCGGGACGAATCAAACGGCGCGGAAGAAACGTCAAAATTTACAATGCGACGAAATATTACCCGCATCGCCGATACCAGGACCGTCTAACGATCGAACGAATACTCGAAACGAGAGCGACGAATCATCCGTAGACAAGCGAGAAGATATACAGGAAGGTAAAGTAGCGCGTTATTACAAAAAAGGTAGATTACACGCGCGATATCATTCGTCGATTAAAAGTGTGGATAATCGTATGAAGTATTTAGACGCGTACAACGAACGGTGGATAGATATAGATGCGAATACTCATATGGAGTGTCTGGACGCGGACATCGACAGCGACGGCGAACCGTGGATAGATTGGACGACGAATCGAATGGTGTGGAAAAGACGCCCTCGACCAATGAATACTTTATGCGAATTAGCGATCCAAGCTTTTTTAAAGAACCGTATTGTTTTGGACGATTCGGATATCGATACTTTACCCACAGTCTTACAAAAAGATATATGGGAGGCTTGGAGAAAGCTGCTAAACGCGGAAGTCGCACTGATACGCACGCGAGGTTACGCTACAAATTGGGAAAGGTGGTACTGCAACGTCGGCGAACAACGACAGGAGGAGGAGGAACGAATGATACGAGTAATCTTGGCTCGTATCGGAACTGATACGATTAGACGCGACGAGAAGAAGAAGAACGATTGATATCGCGGTTACACGCAAAGACTCCTCGAGATTATATATTGTATTTTACTATATCGTATCTTACTATATATCGTATATAAATTATATCGCATCTTTCTTTTCACGCACCTACGTATCGTATGTCTCGTATATATATATATTAAAATTATATCGTATCTCGCTATACCTCTATTCGCACAATAAAAAGGAACGTCTCTCCGTCGAGATTCGCCGTCTCTCTCTCTCCCGCGTCGTCGTCCGCTTCCATCTCCCCTCTCTCTCCCCCGCTAGCGCGCGCGAACGATAGCGAGTCGACGGAAAGAGAACGACGCCCGTCGCGCGTCATCGAGAGAACGCGCGCGCGTTCGAGACGGTAACCAGGGACGCCTCGCGCGCCGAGCGACACCGCGTTACCAATAAGGACGCCCCGCGCGCCGTAACTCGCGCGCTAAGCGACGACGACGCCCGTAACCAGGGACGCCCGCGCGCCGAGCGACGACGCCGCTGCGCGGCGACGCTCCCCACCCACCCTTACCCTCGCTCCCTACCCCCGCGACGTCCGCGGTAGCCCCCCGTTTCGGCGAGCGGCAGTAGCGACGACGCGCTGCGCGGCGACGTTCACCACCCTCCCCACCCGCCCTCCCCTCGCCCAGAACCCTACTCCCCCCATGACTTCCACGGAGCTCTCTCTCGCTCCGATGGAATCTATAAATAGAATTCGCTCTCTCTCTCCTATGGAAAAATTGAGTTAGAACCAACATAGCCTCCCTACTCGCGAGCGAAACACTTCGATGCTTACAGACGAGAAAAACAATTTTTTTCCAGATAGCGCAAGTCGCATGCGGCATACTTGGATGCGTACAGACGAGAAAAACACTTTTTTCCAGATAGCGTCCGACCATAAGACCTATTTGGTTGCGTACTGACGAGATAAACACTTTATTTTCAAATAGCGCAAGACGCATGCGACATACTTAGATGCGCACAGACGAGAAAAACACTTTTTTCTAGGTAGTGTCCGACCATAAGACCTATTTGGATGTGTACTGACGAGATAAACTCTTTATTTTCAAATAGCGCAAGACGCATGCGACATATTTGGATGCGTACAGACGAGAAAAGCACTTTATTTTCAAATAGTGCAAGACGCATGCGACATACTTGGATGCGTACAGATGAGAAAAACACTTTATTTTCAAATAGCGCAAGACGCATGCGACATACTTGGATGCGTACAGACGAGAAAAACACTTTTTTTCCAGATATTGTACGACCAGAAGACCTATTTGGATGCATTCTGACGAGATAAACACTTTATTTTCAAATAGCGCAAGACACATGCGACATACTTGGATGTGTTCAGATAAGAAAAATACTTTTTTTCCAGATAACACAAGTCGCATTCGGCATACTTGGATGCGTACAGACGAGAAAAACACTTTATTTTCAAATAGCGCAAGACGCGAGCGACATACTTGGATGCGTACAGACGAGAAAAACACTTTATTTTCAAATAGCGCAAGACGCGAGCGACATACTTGGATGCATACAGACGAGAAAAACACTTTTTTCAGATAGCGCAAGTCGCATGCGGCATACTTGGATGCATACAGACGAGAAAAACACTTTTTTTCAGATAGCGTCCGACTGTAAGACCTATTTGGGTGCGTACTGACGAGATAAACACTTTATTTTTAAATAGTGCAAGTCGCATGCGTCATACTTGTATGCGTACAGACGAGAAAAACACTTTTTTTCCAGATAGCGCAAGTCGCATGCGGCATACTTGGATGCGTACAGACGAGAAAAACACTTTTTTCAGATAGCGTCCGACTGTAAGACCTATTTGGGTGCATACTGACGAGATAAATACTTTATTTTTAAATAGCGCAAGACGCATGCGACATACTTGGATGCGTACAGACGAGAAAAAACACTTTTTATCCAGATAGCGTCCGAGCATAAGACATATTTGGATGCGTACTGACGAGATAAACACTTTATTTTCAAATAGCGCAAGACGCATGCGAAACACTTCGATGCTTACAGACGAGAAAAACACTTTATTTTCAAATAGCGCAGGACGCATGCGACATACTTGGATGCGTACAGACGAGAAAAAACACTTTTTTCCAGATAGCGTCCGAACATAAGACCTATTTGAATGCGTACTCACGAGAAAAACACTTTATTTTCAAATAGCGCAAGACGCATGCGACATACTTGGATGCGTAAAGATGAGAAAAACACTTTTTCCAAATAGCGTCCGACCATAAGACCTATTTGGATGCGTACTGACGAGATAAACTCTTTATTTTCAAATAGCGCAAGACGCATGCGACATATATGAATGCGTACAGACGAGAAAAACACTTTTTTTCCAGATAGCACAAGTCGGATTCGACATACTTTTATGCGTACAGACGAGAAAAACACTTTATTTTTAAATAGCGCAAGACGCATGCGACATACTTGGATGCGTACAGAAGGGAAAAACACTTTTTTTCCAGAAAGCACAAGTCGCATTCGGCATACTTGGATGCGTACAGACGAGAAAAACACTTTATTTTCAAATAGCGCAGGACGCATGCGACATACTTGGATGCGTACAGACGAGAAAAACACTTTTTTTCCAGATAGCGTCCGACCATAAGACCTATTTGTATGCGTACTCACGAGAAAAACACTTTATTTTCAAATAGCGCAAGACGCATGCGACATACTTGGATGCGTAAAAGAGGAAAACACTTTTTTTCCAAATAGTGTCCGACCATAAGACCTATTTGGATGCGTACTGACGAGATAAACACTTTATTTTCAACGCGAGGACTACTTACAAGCAAAAACTTTTCCGGGTCCGACCAAAGACCTATTTGTGCGTACTGACGAGATAAACACTTTATTTTCAATAGCGCAAGACGCATGCGACATACTTGGATGCGTACAGAGAGAAAAACCTTTTTAACAGATAGCGTCCGACCATGACGAGACCAACACCGACAGAGAGAAAACACTTTTTTCCAGATAGGCCGACCATAGACCTATTTGGATGCGTACTGACGAGATAAACACTATTTTCAAATAGCGCAAGGCGCATGCGACATACTTGGATGCGTACGAGAAAACACTTTTTCCGAGCGCATGTCGCATTCGACATACTTGGATGCGTACAAATGAGAAAAACACTTTATTTTCAAATAGCGCAGGACGCATGCGACATACTGTACAGACAAAAAATTTTTTTCCAGATGCGTCCGACCATAAGACCTATTTGGATGCGTACTCACGAGAAAAACCTTTATTTTCAAATGCGCAAGACGCCTGCGACATACTTGGATGCGTAAAGAGAAAAACACTTTTTTCCAAATAGTGTCCGACCATAAGACATATTTGGATGCGTACTGACGAGATAAACACTTTATTTTCAAATAGCGCAAGACGCGAGCGACATACTTGGATGCGTACAGACGAGAAAAACACTTTATTTTCAAATAGCGCAAGACGCGAACGACATACTTGGATGCGTACAGACGAGAAAAAACAATTTTTTTCCAGATAGTGCAAGTCGCATGCGGCATACTTGGATGCGTACAGACGAGAAAAACACTTTTTTTCAGGTAGCGCAAGTCGCATGCGGCATACTTGGATGCGTACAGACGAGAAAAACACTTTTTTCAGATAGCGTCCGACTGTAAGACCTATTTGGGTGCATACTGACGAGATAAACACTTTATTTTTAAATAGCGCGACCGACAGAAATTTTTCCAGTAGCGTCCGAGCATAAGACATATTTGGTGCGTACTGACGAGATAAACACTTTTTTTCAAATAGCGCAAGACGCGGAAACACTGAGCTACAGACGAGAAACCTTCAACGCAGGACGCATGCGACGAGCGTACAGACGAGAAAAACACTTTTTTCCAGATAGGTCCGAACATAAGACCTATTTGAATGCGTACTCACGAGAAAAACACTTTATTTTCAAATAGCGCAAGACGCATGCGACATACTTGGATGCGTAAAGATGAGAAAAACACTTTTTTCCAAATAGTGTCCGACCATTAGACATATTTGGATGCGTACTGACGAGATAAACACTTTATTTTCAAATAGCGCAAGACGCGAGCGACATACTTGGATGCGTACAGACGAGAAAAAACACTTTATTTTCAAATAGCGCAAGACGCAGCGACATACTTGGATGCGTACAGACGAGAAAAACAATTTTTTCCAGATAGCGCAAGTCGCATGCGGCATACTTGGATGCGTACAGACGAGAAAACACTTTATTTTCAAATAGCGCAAGACGCAAGCGACATACTTGGATGTGTACAGACGAGAAAACAATTTTTTCCAGATAACGCAAGTCGCATGCGGCATACTTGGATGCGTACAGACGAGAAAAACACTTTTTTCCAGATAGCGTCCGACCATAAGACATATTTGGATGCGTACTGACGAGATAAACACTTTATTTTCAAATAGCGCAAGACGCATGCGACATACTTGGATGCGTCGTGACGAGATAAACACTTTATTTTCAAATAGCGCAAGTCGCATGCGACATACTTGGATGCGTACAGACGAGAAAAACACTTTTCTTCCAGGTAGTGTCCGAACATAAGACATATTTGGATGTGTACTGACGAGATAAACACTTTATTTTCAAATAGCGCAAGACGCATGCGACCTACTTGGATGCGTACAGACGAGAAAAACACTTTTTTTCCAGATAGCGTCCGAACATAAGACCTATTTGGATGCGTACTGTCGAGATAAACACTTTATTTTCAAATAGCGCTAGACGCATGCGACATACTAGGATGCGTACTGACGAGATAAACACTTTATTTTTAAATAGCGCAAGTCGCATGCGTCATACTTGTATGCGTACAGACGAGAAAAACACTTTTTTTCCAGATAGCGCAAGTCGCATGCGGCATACTTGGATGCGTACTGACGAGATAAACACTTTATTTTCAAATAGCGCAAGACGCATGCGACATACTTGGATGCGTACAGATAAGAAAAACACTTTTTTTCCAGTTAGCACAAGTCGCATTCGACATACTTGGATGCGTACAGACGAGAAAAACACTTTATTTTCAAATAGCGCAAGACGCGAGCGACATACTTGGATGCGTACAGACGAGAAAAACAATTTTTTTCCAGATAGCGTCCGACCATAAGACATATTTGGATGCGTACTGACGAGATAAACACTTTATTTTCAAATAGCGCAAGACGCATGCGAAACACTTGGATGATTACAGACGAGAAAAACAATTTTTTTCCAGATAGCGCAAGTCGCATGCGGCATACTTGGATGCGTACAGACGAGAAAAACACTTTTTTTCCAGATAGCGTCCGAACATAAGACCTATTTGGTTGCGTACTGACGAGATAAACATTTTATTTTCAAATAGCGCAAGACGCATGCGACATACTTGGATGCGTACAGACGAGAAAAACACTTTTTTTCCAGATAGCGTCCGACCATAAGACCTATTTGGATGCGTACTGACGAGATAAACACTTTATTTTCAAATAGCGCAAGACGCATGCGACATACTTGGATGCGTACAGACGAGAAAAACACTTTTTTAACAGATAGCGTCCGACCATAAGACCTATTTGGATGCGTACTGACGAGATAAACACTTTATTTTCATATAGCGCAAGACGCATGCGACATACTTGGTTGCGTAAAGATGAGAAAAACACTTTTTTTCCAGATAGCGTCCGACCATAAGACCTATTTGGATGCGTACTGACGAGATAAACACTATTTTCAAATAGCGCAAGGCGCATGCGACATACTTGGATGCGTACAGATGAGAAAAACACTTTTTTTCTGGATAGCACAAGTCGCATTCGACATACTTGGATGCGTACAAATGAGAAAAACACTTTATTTTCAAATAGCGCAGGACGCATGCGACATACTTGAATGCGTAAAGATGAGAAAAACAATTTTTTTCCAGATAGCGTCCGACCATAAGACCTATTTGGATGCGTACCACGAGAAAAACACTTTATTTTCAAATAGCGCAAGACGCATGCGACATACTTGGATGCGTAAAGATGAGAAAAAACACTTTTTTTCCAAATAGTGTCCGACCATAAGACCTATTTGGATGCGTACTGACGAGATAAACACTTTATTTTCAAATAGCGCAAGACGCAAGCGACATACTTGGATGCGTACAGACGAGAAAAACACTTTATTTTCAAATAGCGCAAAACGCGAACGACATACTTGGATGCGTACAGACGAGAAAAACAATTTTTTTCCAGATAGTGCAAGTCGCATGCGGCATACTTGGATGCGTACAGACGAGAAAAAACACTTTTTTCCAGGTAGCGCAAGTCGCATGCGGCATACTTGGATGCGTACAGACGAGAAAAACACTTTTTTTCAGATAGCGTCCGACTGTAAGACCTATTTGGGTGCATACTGACGAGATAAATACTTTATTTTTAAATAGCGCAAGACGCATGCGACATACTTGGATGCGTACAGACGAGAAAAACACTTTTTATCCAGATAGCGTCCGAGCATAAGACACTATTTGGATGCGTACTGACGAGATAAACACTTTATTTTCAAATAGCGCTAGACGCATGCGAAACACTTCGATGCTTACAGACGAGAAAAACAATTTTTTTCCAGATAGCGCAAGTCGCATGCGGTATACTTGGATGCGTACAGACGAGAAAAACACTTTTTTCCAGATAGCGTCCGACCATAAGACCTATTTGGTTGCGTACTGACGAGATAAACACTTTATTTTCAAATAGCGCAAGACGCATGCGACATACTTAGATGCGCACAGACGAGAAAAACACTTTTTTCCAGGTAGTGTCCGACCATAAGACCTATTTGGATGTGTACTGACGAGATAAACTCTTTATTTTCAAATAGCGCAAGACGCATGCGACATATTTGGATGCGTAGAGACGAGAAAAACACTTTATTTTCAAATAGTGCAAGACGCATGTGACATACTTGGATGCGTACAGATGAGAAAAACACTTTATTTTCATATAGCGCTAGACGCATGCGACATACTTGGATGCGTACAGACGAGAAAAACACTTTTTTCCAGATATCGTACGACCATAAGACCTATTTGGATGCATTCTGACGAGATAAACACTTTATTTTCAAATAGCGCAAGACGCATGCGACATACTTGGATGTGTTCAGATAAGAAAAACACTTTATTTTCAAATAGCGCAAGACGCGAGCGACATACTTGGATGCGTACAGACGAGAAAAACACTTTATTTTCAAATAGCGCAAGACGCGAGCGACATACTTGGATGCATACAGACGAGAAAAACAATTTTTTCCAGATAGCGCATACAGATTACAGGAAAATAATCGATAACGGACAGAATATAATAAATGAGTAATATACGGTACATTTAGAGACACGAGTCTCACACGAAATTTCGATATAAATCGAATGGAAATTTTCATAAGAATCGGCGATACGTTACGACAATAAATTCAAGAATATAAAAAAAAAGGTTATTATTTATAAACAAAGGTTATTATTTACGATAATTTCAAGTACACAAGCACTGATACTTTCTCACAATTTTTAACGGTATCTTCACGACCTTTCGCGCTCAATAACAACAACCTTGACTCTCAAACGAGATATCACAAACGAACTTTAACGGTGAATGAAATTCAAGCGGAGATTTCGCGATTTATACAATTTTTGCTGAGCAGATTTCCATTTTCGCATATACGGTATCTCTTGCTCGTAAAGAATGCTCTCACGCAAATCCCGGTAATTAATACGCGATACGGAAATGTCTAACTTTCGTCACCACGCACGATCCAAAACTCGATACGAGACGTAACGATATTACGATAGACGGAACGAAAACGGTACGATACGGTACGGTACGGTATACGAAACGGACGAGACGATAAGACGACTGTCGGCATGGACCCCCCGAGAGGGACGAATCCGCGACTCCCGGTATCAGCTGGCGTCCGGCAACGACACGCGCGAAAAGCACACAAGCTTACGACC
>JAPIVC010000600.1:0-38822 GCA_030586385.1 Camponotus fellah | reverse complement strand
ACACTATTATCGAACCTTTATCATCTTTTTATCAAAGATTACATGCTTTATGACATCAGCGTTTATTTACTCTTGACTCACCATCAATATTAATAAACAAAAATACAATTCAATAAGTTCATAAATAAGTCACATCTGATTTTGGTCCAAGGAGCAATGTCAGCTTTCGTTCAGCTTTTCGCACAGATTGATATCATTTATTTCGATTCTTAATAATAATTTATTGAAACATGATTAACGTAATTTAACCCTAATTTATACCTTTCGCACTTATATTAAATTTGATTGATTGATAGAATCTCGATGTGTTTTTAATATGTCACAATCGTACATACATATAGCGACCATTGCATGTCGATAAGCGAGATCTCTAGTAATCGAAACAGAAATTTGTCAGAAATTTCGGAAACGTATTTCGTTTTCTCGTGATGGCGTTGATAGTCGCGGAACTAAAGAATAAGAATATAAGAACATAAAGAATAAATAAATTCATACAGGGTGTTAGAAAAGTCTGGGAACGGTCAATTATTTCCGAAAATAGTGATCCTGTGGGAAAATGTTCCAGACAAAAGTTGTAAGGTTTTAAGTGACGCATTAAACAGTAATATTATTATGACCTTGAAAAGTGTTGTTAAAGTCAGGTCAAGATCACTTTCAATTTCTTAAATGGAACCCCCTATTTTTTATTACATATTCTTGTAGCTTATCTCGAAAGCTTTCAAAAACACTATAATTAAGTTGATTTTCATTAAGTACTTTCTGAATTATGAGGCTTGAAGTCATTTCTTAATTTTACATAAACCGTAAAATATCTTGTAAAATATTCATTTTTTTATTATCTTACCTTATTACTTTTATGTACAAAATAATGAGAGCAATCAATTGGTGTAAGAAAACATACAGTTGTTTCGAGAAAAAATATGTAATTGTTAATTGCAAATTACATATTTCTTCTTCGAAACAACTATGTTTTTTCTTTACACCAATTGATTCTTCCCATATTTTGTACATAAAAGTATTAAGGTAAGATAATCGAAAAATGAATATTTTACTAGATATTTTATCGTTTATGTAAAATTAAGATATTATTTCAAGCCTTATAACTCGAAAAGTACTTAATTTAAAACATTTAATTATAGTGTTTTTGGAAAGCTCTCGACGTCAGCTACAAGAATGTAATAAAAAATATAATAAAAAATAGAGATGCCATTTAAAAAAATTAAGGTGGCCTTCACGTGACCTTCAAATGACTCTTCAAGGTCAAACCAATGGTATCATCTTATGTCCCCCTCATAGTCAAAAAACTTTTGTTTTAAACATTTTTTTCCATCTTGCTTACTATACGAGATATTTACGTCCGAAGATTAAAATGGCCTATCCTGTATATATGATTTAATAGTGGATAATAATATAGTATAGATTATAATTTTAATATAATATAAAATTATTATGAATGTTGTATATAATAAAATAATATATGTGTAATTAATATTATAAAATACTGTACATATAATTAATAATTAATATTTAATTAATATTTAAATGTATTTGTATATCAATATTAACAAATTAGTGCGATATATTAATATATGTTATTAATATTTTAAATCCTATAAAAAGTATTCTTTACAAATGTGTTTCATTAATGTACTACTAATGTTTTTAATTTAATAATAAATTAGATGGCAAAATTCTTGAAGCATTCTATCTCTATAATATTTTTATTCCACGTTATGAAAAAATCTTTCTCAGTTTAAATTTAAAAATCTGTTTCGTTATAAGAAAGACACGATTATTGATTTAATCGATTTGAGGGATTTCTTGTTGTTTTATTTGTATATCCACAAAATAAATTTGAAAGAGTGAACAAAAACCTAAAAAATAATAGTTATACATTATATTGTCTTATAAACGATACTGTAATATTATACTCTAGTCTTAATAAATTTTTTCGTTAACTTGTTTAAAGAGAATTTACCAATACAATCTCGTAATAATACAGTTTATAAAATTTCATTTAAATGTATATTGTAAACTATAAAAATTAAATTTTTGGTAAAAGAATATACTTAAATAGTATATTTAAATAGTAGTAGAAAAATTCAAATATATATTTTATAGATATTTTTGTATTCTATGCAACGGTGGTCTCTTTTGCTTTAGATCGGCGCGAAATAGACGGGCCTGTTTTCTTACGGCGCTCGGCCACTAGTAACACGCATTTGGAGTGAAAAAAACGATGCCGTGATTTGCTTACATATCATTTCTCGATCAAAACGTCTGTTACGACCTCATAAGTTGTGTGTTTACATGATACACATATTTATTACAATGTCGCGTACCCAAGTGTTGTTAGTCTTTAGAAGTTTCTTGAGATATTAAGAAGGCAACTGTGTATATATATTTTTTTTATTACACTGATGATAATAAAACATTGATTTATTGTGGCTATTTCTTATAAGAGGACATATAATGGCATACATTTTGTGATATATTTTAATATACAGAGTAAATCGTTAAAAATTAAATTTATTCCTATGTATTTGTTTTAATTCTTCCTTTTTCATTAAATCATGATAGAGACAATGCTTTTGTTTAATTTGTCAATTTGTACTTTCTAACAAAAATTTAATTTTGTAGATATCTAAGAAAGTAGCATCATGTTTGTAAAACTGTTATTATATAGCAGTTTAACAATCATTGTACTGGTCTTTTCAATCGACTGCCAGATAAACAAACTAAATGAAACAGTCATGCTCGTGCAATCATTCTATATAATACCTAAACAATATGATATTATTCTTACATCATTTACTACAGATGATTTTTTTATCGGCGAATGTAATATGAGTATTGAGATATTACAATCAAAACGAAACATATATTTGCCTATAAACATAAAATGTGTTATCGATATAACGGTGATTAAAGATTCAAAATATTTTCACGAAGAAATAATCCCTTATAAACTGATAGATTGTTTGTATGATAATGAGAAGAACATTACTGAATATATATATTCTTGAGTAATTTTTTGCCGGATTATTACATCATAAAATTAAACTATTTTATAGATGATACAGGTTTAAAAAAGTTTATACAAAAAATGGACACTTGTAAGTAACTGTTGAAATATTAAATATGTAGTAATTACAGGATGACACAATCCTTGTACAGCACTCTATTTATAAAAAAGTGTTTTCTAAGAAAAGACACACTGAAAAAAAAGTTTTGTTGAATATTGCCAAAAAGATATTCTGTTGTAGTAACTGTACATTATACTGAATTCTCTGTTTTAATGACTTGAATAATCTTTTTTTACATCAACAAATTATTTCGGAATATTTTAGTTATATTTATTTGAACGTATCGGACAATATATTTAGTTGGACAAAACAAATTTTGCCTTTTTCAACCAAGTTTTGTTTTCAGTGCATTTATATAAGTATGCCTATCTGAAAAGTTTCCAATTCTAATATATATGCCTTTGTATTTATAATTTAACCGAATTTATTATATATCCTTATATGTTTTTTAATAACAAATTTTGCAACTTATTATCATTATTATTAATATGAATGTAAACTGCAAATAAAAATTTAATTAAATCAGCAATAATGCATGTCTTATACAATACATACATTTTATCGTCAATTGTCGGACGAATTCAAATATTCCGGTTTTGAATTGTTCAAAATCTAAATAATATAATTCTGAAAAATTTTTCAAAATCTAAATAATATAATTCTGAAAAATTTATGTTTACGTTTTTATGGAACTTGCTTATTTGATATTTAATATTTTGGTAAATATTTTATTTTTACACTGTTTATTAATACCAAACTTTAGGAAATCATTATAGTAGGTATACAAGGCGGGTTCTAACTCAAGTCCTCTCAGGGGGGGTGAGGCGCGAGAGGGAATACCGGGGCGCGGGGGAATGACGTCACGCGGGACAGAGGGGATTTCGGAGAAACGCGAGTTAAATGTTTTATCGCAATATTATGTTACATGCCCTGTTGATAAACAGTATTGCGTACGAATTAAAATAGATAAAGAATTAGGCTCTGAAATGTATTAAACAACCGATATACGAGAAAAGAGCGATAAGAGCCACCGCGGATGATAGTGCGTAAAATTTTTTTGCGGTGGCTCTTATCGCTCTTTTCTCGCCATTCGGCAGTTTAATACATTTCAGAGCCTTCTATTTTAATTTGTTAAATTTACGCGGAGCTAATCGCGTTCCCATTATTTCTACAAATAGGCGAGAGGATCGCCTGAGATATCGATGTGGGGCTGAATAGTTCAGTTGGTTTAGAGCAGTCGTCCGGCAAGCGAAAGACTCGGGTTCGACTCCCGATTCAGCGACTTCGCCCCGATATTTTTCTCGCTTACATCTCTGCAGGGAGGTAAAGAGGGGTCTTATATAGTATTCTCGAATGGAGAATCTACCTTGGTTTATGCACCAAGTAAAATATATGCATATGTCTTATTTTCGCGTCTTATTTTTCGCGATTTATTAATCTTTATAAATTTTACACACTATCATCCGCGGTGACTCTTATCGCTCTTTTTTCGTATATCGATTGCGTACGAATGTTCGGTTTATAAACAATATAAACAGTAGCATTTCTTTGAACGGTAACGTGTGCGAGAGAGAGGGAACGATGGCGCGAGAGAAAACGATAATATCGAATAACGATGGCGCGAGAGAAAACGATAATATCGAATAACGATGGCGCGAGAGAGAACGATAATATCGAATAATGACGGGATCGAGACAACGATTCTTACAACTAGCGCAAGGAAAGGCAATGAAATAAATAATCATATTTTTCTTTTTTAAATTTAAAAATGTATAAAATTTATTTAAAAAATATGTATGTGTGTGCGTGTTTAAAATAATAGGTATAATAAGAAAAATATAAAATTTAATCCGTTACGTATAGGATGCCCATAGCTCATCAAAATTTACATCAAAATCGTCATTATGATTTCTATTTAGATTCTCATTTTGATCACCATTTTGATCACTATTATGATCTTCATTCTGATCTTCATTCAGATTTCTCATCTCCCTTGAAACATTCTCCTACAAAAAATCATCCAAAATTAAATATTTCAAATTTCATAATTATATTAGCAAAAATTATTTGTTACCTGTACAGTCTCTTTCTGTTGCTCTTTCTTTTCCCATGCGTACTTTTCGTATATAATTTCGGGCGGACATTCACATTTACGAGATTGGCATTGTGTACAATACCGCGTTATATATAATAATAATTTATGATGATTACCAACTCTCCATTTTCTAAACTCATCATATTTAATATTGTGATCAAAATCATTCCAGATTATTAAATCTATGTACGTTTGGTTTATACCCGTTGGGATACGTATATTTATACACGGCGTGTATGTACCTCATTGATACACCTATTTACCCAACTGTAATCGATTTGTTTATATATATAAACATTCTTATTCAAATATTGGATCGCAGTATCCTCCATGGTGTCTAATACATTGGTATTGCCAAACATCTTCTGAATCTATGAATCGAATAATTTTACGTTTACCGGAATAAGAGTAATCGTCATCATCATAATATTCATATCCGTATATATCCATCATCGAGAGGACATACATCGTCCGAATTTCACGAAAAATTTTCAGTTGTACATGATCGGGCCATTCGGTATAATCATCCTCATATATAGTAACAACTGCTTGTTTGACGAAACGTTGCTTACGCATACCTCGTATGCCTAATTCTCGATCGCGCACATATTGTGTTATCGACATCTGTTTAGTGTTCGATTTTTTCATAGTACTATCTCGGAAAAGGTTTATTATGTGCCTCCATTCTTCTATATGTGTTAGCAGCTCCATTGTTGTAATATTATTTTATATGCTATAGTCCACACATATGTATTGATAAAATTTGTCTTTTAATTATTATAACTAATCTTAAAAATTGAAATATTATCTTTGTTCAATACTTTTAACTGTTTATATACCATATATTACACTCACACACAAATCCAAATTTTTTCACAGTCAAATATAAAACAACTACGTTTCATACGACACCCCTTTCGTAATATACTTCTTCTCTCGATCAGAACTCGGAGACGACTCAGTGATCCATGATTCTTCTCTGTGCATCGAAGGACCACACTAGTGTAGCGATTGCACAATGACATACGTTAAACATTTTTAATCTCTTCCTGGTATACCCGTCACCCGAGGGGTAAGAATCCTCCGGTACTTGGCAATATAAACAAATGCCACCCTCCCAGAATCATTTTACATGTTTTTCTAGGAAGAATTGCAACGTATCAGCGCCGTTCGGCTGCTTTGCACCCTTGCACCCTTGCTTCCGCCGCTCGTATATCAGCGCCGATGTTCGGCTGCTTTGCGCTTTCGCGGTATATCCCTCATCCCCAATATAAGTAATTCTATATTTTTTCGTTCGACGTATCCTTATCTCTCATTGAATTACACGGCATGCAAATTTATAAACAAATGGTAATGATAACTCTCTCCCAAGGAGCTATGCATGAAAGCTGGGACGGGCAAACGCAAAGAAATTATGTTACGATATAATAAATTTAAAACTTTTTATTCTTGTTCTTCTATATATTTTTGTCTTACATATTACATGGACTAAAAGCTAAAGCTGCCAGCTCGCAATCGACGAGTTGATGCTTATTGAAAGCGTCGCTAGCGCGTATTACATTTGATACTTCTTTAGTATCCGTTACAGTGGACTCGATATTGGAGAATAGCGTAAATTTGACATCGACTGTTTGAATAATTTTATCCAATCGATCAAAAGTTACATTTATGCAATCATCGAGATCGAACATACTGTGTAACGTTGATTCAACCATCATCATGCGTACATCTGAAGATTCGAGACTTATGAGTCTAGCGTTGTTAATCGTACGAATTCGCACTGTTAGCGGTCCAACACTTATAAAATTGTAGATGTCGGGAAAGTCGTTCCGAAGGAGATTTTGAATATTATGACGTTGCTCGCAGAGTCCCTTCCACGTTTCGAGAGATAATATCAGTTCTTTTCCCCGATGATCTCCTATGACAATCTCCACGTAACTCGGCGGATCCACGTTGATTCCAATTTTGAGAAATTTAAATTCCGTAGCTGTCAATACGTATCGTCTGCCCAGTATACGAACCGCACGACGCTCCGACGAAATGCTACAAAAATTAAAATTAAATATTATAATACTAATACAATTTGTAAAAATAGAAAAATAGAAAAAAAATGTTAAACGACACTTACTCGTCGCCTTTGTTCTCGAACGATAGAGTTTTATCACGACTCAGCTCGTAATTATTCACGCGTCTTCCGATGCCGCTGCTGCTGCTTCTTTCAACGTAGTACATTTTTCTTGGAGGTTATGAAAAGTGAATCCACGAGCAGTTAACGCGACACTGGTCGTACGTCGTACAGGAATTAATCGGTTATACCCGAAGCTCATCTACCAAAAGTATAATGTAGTGGTGGGTGATTAATGCTTCTAACGCATTGGAATTTAGGAGAAGAGGGAGGCGACGCTCGAACAAAAGAATTTTTAGAAACGCAAGCAAAGGATTAGGGTGGGGAAATAAAAGATAATGCATATTAATATTTTATTTTTCTCGCAATTCTTTCTGGCGTCGCGATCACCAGTTAAATATTTTGAATACATTTTGTAATGCGCAATTCTTAACATGTTTTCCACATCGCATACTATTCGTATCATCTAATTTATTTAGAGCATCGATATCTTCGTAATCCGCATCCAAGGTTTCAATAATATAGCCGTTCCCCGCATCGTCTAGTATATCGGCCAGCCATTTTCGCTTTTCGAGTCCTTTAACGTACACGACAGGCGATTCTTCTTCTTCTTCTTCGTGTATCGTACCAACGACAACTGTTGTAATTGCACGCTGAGCCAAACCATACGGAATGTTTCTGTCTTCCCATTGTAATCCATGATGATTTCTAATCAACCATGAGGCTTGACATCGCTCAGATTTTGTAAGCACGCTCCACGGTACGGGACTTGCGAAAAAGTAATGTGATAGAACGTATCCCTTTCTCAGGGACTGCCGCTTCCTACACGAAGAATAGTTTGCCGATGATAAATCCTTGCAGATCCACAAACGTTGGTACAGACATGACGAGATCTCTCTCTCTCTCTCTTCGA
The DNA here is from genome assembly GCA_030586385.1 of Camponotus fellah. NCBI lineage: Eukaryota > Metazoa > Arthropoda > Insecta > Hymenoptera > Formicidae > Camponotus > Camponotus fellah. Next base: position 30,603 of record JAPIVC010000600.1, on the reverse strand, counting down.
TACGTCAGTCGAGAGGAATGACAAAGCTCTAAAACCATCTCGCGGCACTTTGATTTATATCATGCTCCTCTTCCTCCTCTCTTGCGTCGATGTTGTCGCAAACACTTAGGTGATTTTGCGTACAACGTTGGTCAACGGATTGTACTGGACTACGCGATAGTGTATGATGAGCAGTGGTATTTGGCGACACGTTCTCCTTACACTCAAATTCCAATCTCACATCCACGGTTGCGCTCTTGACCGATTCGTTTTGTCGAGAACAATCGATAATCACGAACGGACCGTTACGTAGAAACATCGAGATGGAGAGACTCGGCTCGAAATACTCGTATCCGTAATAGTTCTTGCAGAAGCGCATATACGTGTCATACAGAATGGAATATCTGTTTTTATCAAAATCCAGATTCATATTGTCGTACGGATAATATTCCGAGTTCAGATAGAGTTTCACGTTGATCAATTTGCAGTTGTCGAATCGACTCACATCCTCAGACATGACATTCTTCCGATTTGTCTGCAGAGCGAAGACAACATATCGTGGTTTCTCCAGCTGAGTCGCGGTCTTAATAGCCCACGAATGCTTGATTGTAAGCTGCAATAGCGGATACTCGTACAGATCCCACGAGCGAAAATCCATGCTGAGATATCGTCCGCTTTCCAGAGCACGTAGCATCGACAGTTTTTTTATTTCGTTCAACAGCACGTGTGGCATTCGCCATTGTATCTTGAATATGTTGATCACAGGCTCCAAGGCCGAATTTCCCAACATGCAATTGTTATCGTTGCGCGATCGTATCAAGATCAATTCGTGACGAGCATTAATCACCACGCGTCCTCGCAAAATCCCAGCAACATATAGAGCGGTACGCAAAAATTGAAATGTCCATTCGCATCGGTTGACGCATCCCAGCCTGCGTTTCTCATAATCACGTTTCTATAGGATGATACATAGTGTTTGAGCATAGTAGTTATTCCTACGTTTCTATTGCGATCAATCTCAACACCGTCGAGTTCGTATCGAATCTCATCAAACATGAATGTGACGCAATTATTTCCCAGCGCCACATCACCTCCGTCTGCTGTTGGTCTGTTTTTCATTAGTTGTCCCTCGATGTATAGAAAACTTTCATGCGGCAGCGTATATAGATCCTGTTGTTGTATGGGTATTCTTATCTCGTCACTGTGTCCGAACGTTGTATTGGCGAACGGGTTGTACGTGTGAGTCTCCATCTTGACGATACAATCGTCAAAGATTGGTTCGTCACCGATGTTGAGAATGTCGGTCATCGTTCAGCTGTTTCGTACCGCGAATCCCAAAGATTGCAAAAACGCAACGTTCGATGCGCTGAGTTTCTTTTTCTTGGATGATGGGATATTGGCGAACATCGATGTTGTTGTTGTTGTTGGTTTTGTAAAGATTGCGTTATCTCTCACGTCTTTCGATCCGTTCATTACGAGCATCTCATACGTCACATACGTACGTTATCGCCGTCGTACGTGCAATCTTACGGTGATCTCTTCTCCTCGAAAATCGAGCAATCGTCCGTTCTGATCAACAACGCGTAACGTTAAATCCGTAATGCTCCGCGCGATGATCGGCAGGTAAATGATCTGCGCCGACGTTTCCGATATCTTGTATCCCGGCGGTACCCTCGGTGAAAATTCGTGTATCGTATGAACGAGTTTGCCGTTGTTGTACGCGCCCGCAGTCACACTACATTCTACGCGGATAATATTCACGTTGATAATGTTAATCGGCATGTTTGATTCATGCCATTTTCCCGACTCGAGAATACGATTCGAGAATCCTAGCAGCGATCCAATGTTGCCGGGTTTGGTAAAGTTTATTCTGTAGGCGCATTTGATCTCGCTTCTCATCGTATTGTAATTAGCGCGGAGCACTATCGGATATTCGCCATCTTCATAGTCACCACCGTCAATGTGTTTCTTATCGCGATGTTTCCGTGAAATTGCACGTTTCAAAAATTCATGTATATCTCGCAACTCGTACGATCCATCGGGAATTGTAATTTCCGCGTTGTCTTTGCCGAAGTAAAATTTATTATTTGAGGAATTCACATTCGTATCGTGTGATAAGTCTCCGTTAGACCGAGTTCATATTCGTCGTCTCTCAAATCTACGGCGGGAAAAAAGTTTGCAGCGAGAACGCTATTCTTCCCACTCGACGTGAATGTCATAGACATGTCGACAAAAGTGTTTAACGAATACTGAATTAAATAGCGCGATATTCGTCTTTAAATTCGCGCGCATCGACCGTTCGAAGAATCTGCAAGCACAATTGTCCGCAGATGCTCTGATCATAAGTTTGAACAGGTGTGTGATTGTACTGTATCTTCGTTACGTTTCGTCCGAAATATCGCACCAATTCGTTCGGTGGTCGAAGATTGCCGAAACTGTCGAAATATATAACGCGATTCCCCTTCTTTGCGTACGCTATCCAATGAGTACCCGGTCCTTCGACGCTATCTAAATTTACGATGCTGCTCTCGTTTTGGCAAATACCACCGATCGGTAAAGAGTTGCGCATGAAAACGCCTCTAAAATATGGAATGCGCATACGTTTCGCCAATTGCAACAATTGTACGTTGGTAGTTGCGGTCTACCCCATTTTTTAGCGTCTTTTTGAGTGTTTTTTTTTCTTTATCGTTGAGGCTCCTCGTCCATATTTGTAAGGAGCGAGATATCCGCGACCTTCCATGGCGCGATTGTGACGTAGCATCTCTTGCATCTGACGTTGCGTGGCTTTTCCGTCGTTCACTGTCTTCGCTACACCCGCCGCTCCGCCGATAAGGGATCCGAGCGCACCCAGCATTGGTAGAATCGGCAATACGCCGCCACATTTCGCTATCGGAAGTATCCGTTTCTTCGCAATTTTCCTCTTCTTCGTCTTCGTCTTCGTCCTCTTCAGACCCATACCGAGCTTCGTCTTGGCTTTCATCGCTGCCCAGACAGCTGTGGCGGCGGCTCTCTCACCGAGAGTCGAATCTATCGCACCGATATGATTTCGCGCTTTCTCGGCGAGTATCTTATCCGCCGCGTGTCTCTCGGCGAGATCGTTGCTCCGAGAGTATGTTATTCGCGACACGCTGCGTCCAATGAATTTATACCTCGATCGCCTCTAGCTAATCGCTTCTGCAACCGCGTGCCTGGACCGCAAAACTGATAGCCGGGAATATGCAATTCGAGCGGGAGCGCATTTATCGCACGATTTAAGAGACCGCTACCTCTTACGATTCTCGCTGACATACGTAGCAATCTTTTATCAACGGATGCGGACCGTCAATGAAGAGAATTCCCGATGATGACATATACACTGAGGACGATATGCAAAAATATAAGAGCATATTAATGGCGACGAGTGCGCATAAACGCCAATATCATGCGCAAGGTCAATTAAAGAGCAACAGGGGTTACAAGTATAAATACATAATTGCACCGTTGATGTCGATCGAATCGAAAAAGAAAAATCTGGAACGGGAGTATTCATGCCTCGCGCGATGACGCTAACCGACAATAAGATCGATTACGTGCACTGGGACGATCCCAACGAGCTAGATCGCCTACGATTGCTCGATGCTTCGCGTCGAGCTGGCCACAACGCTCACGACAATGAGATCCTGTTGATCATAGAGGAACTTCGCGAAGCCGGTCTTATTATAAATTAAACGGAGTCTCGACGAAACTAATCAGTCGACGTCTCTCGCATCGAGAAGCAATGCCTATCAACAAATTTGGCTTATTCGAACGGAGAAATGAAGAAATCAGCACAAGCGACCATTGGAGTAAATTGGTGACAAGTTACTTGCGTCAAAATGCTCTGTGTCGCGTCGCTACGGACTATGACGCGAGGTCGCGCAAGATTCGCCGTGTAGCGCAACCTGAGGCTGATACCGATGCAGTCAACAAACTGTACGTGGAAGAATGTGTTAAAACGTTGAAGAATCAGCAGAAAGAATCAGACGAGAAGCTGACTGCGTTCGAGAAGGACGTGCGAGCTTTACAGACCGCGATAAACGAGCTTCGTACGATTAACATTAATTCAGAAACGGCTATCAACCTGTAATGTGCTGTAGTGAACAGCTTAGGAGCGGCTATTGTACAATTATTAAACATCTAGAAAGATTTATCGAATGGCTACGAACGGTTATCGAACGACTACGAACGATTATCGAATGGCTACGAACGGTTATCGAGGTATAATGAGTGGTAGTGATCGAAGAGGAAACGGTCTCGAACGAGGTTACGAACAATTCAAGAACAGCTGTGAACGAGGTTACGAGCACCTCAAGGACGGCTACGAATACGTCAGGAACGACTACATACGAGGCGGCATACAAGTCGGCTACGACGAGTCAGAAACGATTGCCAACGAGGCTACGAACGGGTCAGAAACTATTGTGAACGAGACTACGATCTTAAAAGCGACTACCAACAGGGTCAATCACGCCAACGAACGGGTCAAGAACGGCAACAAACGAGTCAAGAACGGCAGTGAACGGCTTAAGAACGGTAGTAAACGTTTTAGAAACGGCTAAAGAGACAACGAATAATAAAACGCAATAATAATACGGTGATACACGTATTTGATCTCGTTTGATCGACGAATCGAAACAACGATGGGTCGACGATCGGGAATAACCGAGGAAACGAAGAAACAACATAGTTTAGAGAAACGGCAGTTGGTGAACGAACTGCACGCACCGGCGAGAAAAAAATTTCCCCCGAAGACACGTCATAGTGCGAGGATACGATGACTTGTGGCAAGCCGACATTGTCGAGATGCGTCCATACTCTCGTTTCAACAGAGGATACAATTACATACTCACAGTCATCGATGCGTTGAGCAAGCACGCGTGGGCCGTACCACTCAAGAGTAAAGGCGGAAGCGAAACAGCTGACGCTATCGCCAAGATAATTCGAGATAGCAAGAGGTGTCCGAAAAACATACAGACCGACATGGGGAAGGAATTTTATAACGCTGACGTGCAAAAGCTAATGCGGAAACACGGCATCAATCACTACGTATTCGGTATTGAAGACATAGATCGTTGAGCGATTCAACCGCACGCTGAAAAATGACATGTGGAAGATGTTTACGCTGAACGGATCTTACAAGTGGGTCAACGAGTTGCTGCGACTCGGATTACAACACGCACAAGCATCGAACGATCGGTATGCGGCCCGTCGATGTTACCCCGCGATCGCTGAAAGACTCTTGGCTACTGTATACAACCATGTAAACATCGCGGGTCCGGCGAAATTCAAAGTAGGTGACTCGGTACGCGTTAGCAAGTACAAGACGGTTTTCGAGAAGGGTTACACGCCAAATTGGACAACCGAGGTGTTTAAAATTATAAAAGTGCAGCATATTAATCCCGCAAGTTATCTACTTGAGGATTATCGCAAAAAACCTATCGCTGGAGCGTTCTACGAGCACAAGCTGCATCGCGCGAATTATCCGGATGTGTATCTCATGGAGAAAGTACTGCGCAGAAGAGGTGACGAAGTTTACGTGAAATGGCTGGGATTTGACAATTCGCACAACTCTTGGATACATAAGGACAATGTGATTTAATTTACAGTGTTTATTTTTCATTTTCAAGAAATGAAAATATACATAAAAAAATATATAAAACATAAAAAAAAATGTTTATTAATATTTCTTTCAATAATACTACATATGTATTGTGACCGTTAATTTTATTTTGGGCAAGAAATTAATTAGGACCGATGTCGTTGGCCCACGGCACACCTTCGGCGCGATTTTTACTAAAATGTATCTCGGAAGTTTTTGGGCGCCAGATGCGATAATTCGCACCACTCTAAAACCAGATTCAGTACTGACCATACGCAATAAAAATCTACAAACATTCAAAAAGTAATCGCGACGGACGCTCGGCTAGCCCCGTCTCGGAATTGGTAGAGGGGCGGTCCGTTTTAATAACGAACAAGGAAGGATCGAGAATACAAGGTGGCTGTAATTTAAACAAGAGATTAGTGTAACAAACAGAAATATATTTAACAAATAGAGAGTATTATCATACGAGATAGATTCGCGTTGAAATTGCAAGATGTTGTATGTTCGATTATGGCAATTTTCCACCGGCAGCGACGGGCGCGATCACCGCGGTATCACGTGTCGCGCGATAGGAAAAAATAGCGCAAGAAAAGTCTTGGAATTTTGCGCCGAACGAGACGTTACAGAGTCTCGGCAGCTACAAATCCCGCTGGAATTATTAATAAAGAACACCGCGATGATGCTTCTAATAATGACATCCGTCTGTACTAAGCCGACAATATTAAATAAAGACAATAGTTAAGTTCGCCAAGTGTGAAAGTAACAGAATCAATCAATAACGGTAATCGACCTAACAATTACAAAATTACGGCAATAACGGTAGCGTTGAACAATCAAGCAATTACACAAGATAAACGTTCGGACGTACGTGAACAATTCCAACAATCAAGCATCGAGAACGCGAATAATAATCTATAATAACGAATCGAACAATTCACGGCGCAGAGATACGCGAGTCGATGTCGCACGCAATTGCCGGTTATCGAATATCGCGATCCCCTGTGTGTGAGTTCGTCGTATCACAAATTTACGGAACAAAGAAAGTTACAAGCAACAATAATTGTAAAACTAAAAGACAAACAAAACTATCGGCGCTTAACCGGGAGAGAGGGCACTTCCTATTATCTTAGCTCGAACAAAGCGTTGACTGGCCGCTGCAAGCTAACATGCAATTATCAAAACTCGATTTACTCACGAATAAATACTTCGCGGCAGCAAATCGGCACGGACTCTGTTCGGGCTAATTCTACCTGTTACGCTAATAACAGAATGGCCTGATGAGGTCGACGCTCGTCTCACCGATGACTCCTAGTGGTCCTCGGCACTCTCGGCATCCATACGACAAAACAATACTTTTGGGCCGTCGTACTCTTCGCCGGTCCGCTGAACAGTGACGAGCGGAAGGCCCGTCGGGATCACGTCGGCGTATTAATTCTTAATCAGGCCACTTGTGGCGCAATCCTCAGGACCGTCGCGGCCTCAATTACTCCTGCGGCTCTCAAGGCCGTATTTGCGCCTGTCGCTACCCTGTTTCTTCTCCGAATTTCTGGGTTCTTTAATTGCAGCTCGGTGTGAGGTGTCCTTACGGTAGCCGCTCGCCGTTACTGTAGTGGTCTTTCGGTAGCGCTGGTTCTGGCCGAACTGGCTCCGTTTCGGGATCCCTGCAGTCGTTCCTCGTACCTGCTGGTTATAGAGAGGTTTACAGGGGCGGCAGCGATAGTCTTTAATAGATGTTTAAATTTTGATAAGCGGATACTTAGCTCGGCGTTCTCCTCCTAATCGGCGCCTCTGCTCGTCCCGCATCCTTGTGAGTCTGTCCTCTTCGCCGTGTTGAGTCACCGGATGAGATTTCTTTAGCGTCCCCCATCACGATCGCGCCAACTATCTTCTAATAATTCGCAAATACATAGTTCTATGCGAGGGGGGCGAGCCTCCCCTCGCCGCTAATAATCGCTCTCTCTCCCTAAATCAGAGGAGAACGAGAGCCCAAAAATACTCTCGGTCAGATCTCGCGATCCTTGTGACGGACTGCCAAATGTCACGTCACAGTATATTATATTCTTAATATAAGTATGTAAGATATGCGTTACATAAAAATATATGAAATATAAATGTGTAAGATGTGTATTATATAAAACTATGAAATATAAAAAAAATACAAAAAATATACATGGTTATGTACAAAATATATACAATAATAAATAAAATATATACATGTATTTACAAAGGTATCTTATAATGTCCCCACGGTAATGTATCAGTGGTTTCGGGTATGATATACCGCTTATCGTCGTACGGACTCAGAGCAATTTTCGTTTCGCGGACGGTATACACTTTGTGCAATTTCGATCTTATACACGACTGCTGTCGCGTCATTTCGATCTCTTCATTTAAACACCGCGTGTAATCTTTGAAGGTTATCGTTCTCGCTACGACATTACTCTTGACACCCTTAACTTTCTTTGTGTCTTTCTTTCCATCCACTTGTAACGCGTACATCTTTGCCCTGAGCCCGATGAATTCGGTCATTATGGCACCATTATTTTCATCCTTCATCAGAGCCAGCACTTTTTTATTTATAAGCGGTATATCGTACACATTGTCCACAGCATAATCGCTCGTGTCAAATCTGGCGATATCGCGCTTCATGTTCTCATATACATCCGCGCACTCAATGTGATATATCAAACTATCTGTGTCGATGTACATGATCTTACATTTGTCGCGATACATTGGCGTCATGTACTCGTGATGAAATTCGTACAGACACGTCTTGGATATGTCGAGTATGCACATACCCACGTAAATCGGTTTGTAGAATTTCACCTCGAGTTTACGCAATTCTACCGCAATCAGATTTTCCGAAAAAACGCTTCTGCTGTGGAAATTCGGTTTCGCGATCATCGCGCCGTACCGACCATCTCATTTTGTTAATAATTTTACATCGACACGATTCCGCACATTTTCCATCGTTTTGCCAAACACCGCATTATTCATTAATTTATATAAATTTTTCTCGAAATCGTTTTTCGCGAGTGTTCTGAAATGCGTATTTAATTCTATGTAATTTCGAAGCCATGGAGATTGAGAAAATTGTAAAATTCTATGTATTTTTGTTACACGAAGGCCGTGATGCGTACACTGCTGTAGGTTACGGTAGTGTATCACGTAACGCTTCTTATCGTATAACGTTGCAAGCAGTTTGAATTCCCGCTTGCCGGGCGACTTGTCGCGTGTCGGGCAAAACGGTAGGTCAGTGTGCGTATCGTGAAGATGTTGTGGGTACTCGAGATCGACTTCGAGGATATACCCCGTAGACGAATCTAGCGCTATAGATGATGCGTCAAAATTCGACGTGTCGTCGACCCACCGAAAATCGGCGTAAGGCAACGGTTGACACATTGCCCATCCGTATAAATTATTTACATTGAAATATATCAAGTATGACGATGGTTTCAATGGATCGTACGATTGTTGCATATACTTGTTATTAGCGTGCGCATATCTACCCGAACATTGGCTCAGACCACCGCGTATACCGCGTTCTATAAACATGACCATGTTGATATCTGTAATAAGCAACTCGAACGTAATCTTTGTATGCTTTAACATGGTGTCCCAAGTGTATCCGGGGAGAGTATAGTAATACGCGGGGTCGAGTCCGTAACTTCTGATGCAACTATCGCGAAAGTTTTCGAAAATATCGGCTAATAGCAAGACATCGATTTTGAGATACATGTCGCTATATTCGCCCAGCGTTCGAATGGAGAATCGCGTCCAGATGTTCTCGGCGTGCGCGTAATCGCTCTCGGATATAGTTTCACCGGTCAAGGAACTGTAAAACGATTCGCGCGGGGGTAAACGCGTATCTTGCAACCTATCTACCGAATCGATGTATTCGTATGGAAATACACCTTTTCGCGTTAACAGATTGAAATTTTCCGCAGATAAATTTTCAAATTCCGATTTTAAAATTTTGAGCTTATCTTTGTCTAGATAAGATGCCAATTTGTCGAGACTCGATGCGAGAAATTTGTACGAATCGATGAAGCGTAATTTTACATGATTTTTTGATTCTTCTTCCATACAAACATTTTTTGTAAACGAAATATATTTCTCTTTAGTTATTGGTAATAAATCGATTCTCCCTTCGAACGCCGTGGCTATTTCCTTGATAATAAAATGAGAATCGTAACCGGATAAATTATGAAAAACTATGGGAATACAAAAAGATTCTTTGTAATTTAGATTGCAATTCGAATGCGCGGGACCCCTGTACCGCCCGGTCAATGATCGCGAACGCGTGTATCGCGAACAGTTTTTCGCATATGTGACATTGAGTGGCGCTATGGAATTTTTCCCACTCCGATGTTAAATTTACCATGGGGACATTGGTCGTTAAAATATTCTTAACGTGAATCGCTAAACTTTTAAGTTCTTCGGCGAACCATGCTATACAATCGGCGCTACGACGCGAATGATACACCGATAAAGATTCGTCGTACGAACAATACACATAATAAGCTATACTAAATACTTGGTGACGTTGATACAATTTTTGTTGTTCTTCCTCCGTCTTGGCCAGAACGCATTCCAGGTCGGCGTACATGACGAATGGAAGCCATTCTTTTCTGTTGTAATTGTTGAATGATAACCACTTGTCCTTATCGCTCGGCAGCCGGATAGCGCAGTCGTTCATCGCGCCGCAGTCGACAGCATGTGACTGCAACTTGTCTTCTGAACCAAAATAATGCAAGCATCTGTAAAGGAATTTTTTTTTAATTAAAGATTTATGCAATGCATTATATTTTATATAAATTATTTGATATAATTATTTTATGTTAAATATATGTACATACCGATCGCAGATATATTTTTGATATATTCTTATGTTTGTTCAACTGTGAACTGACAAGTCGCGATAAATTTTTTATCCACGCGAAATGTCCGACGCTGTTGTCGTCTTCCACGTATAGCAGATTCACATGCTTGTCTCGCTTCTTCTCTGAAAGATGTATCGGGACAATGCTGTTCTTATCTTCGATGCCGTACACATTAATCGAGATATTGTTTGCGGGTTCAAACTTTTTGATCTGATTTACAGTCACTGGAAATTCAATATCCCGAAGATTGAGTACTGCCGCGTAATGCGGATACGATGATTCTCATTCCACGTTTCTTTCGGTGGGGTATAAAGCGGCGAACACTGCCCACGCGAAACACGCATTCTCTTTAGATTGTATGTTAACCACCGCTCTCTTGGTCACAATCTCCCGCGGTAATTTAATGTAGCATCCCGCGCGCATTGGATTATATTTATTTACATTAACAGTCAAATTCTGTATTCGCGACAGTGCCCACCCGCTGTCACGTTCCTGAAATTCTTCCAACGATGCCTAAAGTGGGCTCGATAACGCGGTGCTCGAACCACGTAAGTCGGATGTGCGAAAGAGTTCACAGTTTCTCGTGTTTATACTTTTATTCGCGTGTTTATCACCCGACACAAATTCACCGTTGAATATTGTGTTCACTTTTACACTGTTTTTACACTGTGTTTTTTAGAGCATCCTGCACCTGCTCGAGCACAATGTCTTCCGCATTCTCGAGAAATTGACGAGGTTCGATATAGTTTGCGTTAATCACAGTACCAGTCAGAATACGGTTATCGAACGCGGTATCGATCTCACGCCACACAAGTTCATTTTGATGCGCGCTACATCCGGCACCCGCGTTATTGTCATCGCTGTAATCACCACCACTGGGTATAAACCGTCTCTGCAATCGAGTCTTTACACCTTCTAATCGCGCGATTTTAGCCACCAGTGATTGTCTACTTCCAATCGAGAGCCGCGGACGCTTGACACGACTGCGTTCTTCGAGCTCTTCGATAAATTCCGCGCAACGCTGCAGCCACGCGAAATACTCGCCCAAAGTGCAATTTGGCGAGATCCCTCCACCAGATCGCGTTCGGTCTGCTCGATGTTTTCCATTTTCCTGTCTTTTTCACACTTTAAAGCACTATGTCACAGTTTTCTACGGATGACTTTTGCATACGATAAACAATACCGTTCGCTCTTGAACGTGAAATCGCGCAAAAATCTTTCCAACAGAACACCGCTATACTTTTTACAGCCGACGCGTCGATGGGCGTTCAAATCATGTACTATGATTTGATGCGCTTCAATCCTTCTTATATATGAAGAAGAAGAAGAAAACAAAGGCGTAAAGCAGCCGAACATTGGCACCTTTATTATGGCACATTTATTATTTATTGTTTATAAAAATTCGCATGCCGTGTAATTCAATGAGAGAGACATAAGGATACGTTGGACGGAAAAAAATCTAAAATTACTTATATTGGGGATGAGGGGTGTACCGCGAAAGCACAAAGCAGCCGAACATCGACGCTGATATGCGTCGCAATTCTTCCGAGAAAAAATCACAGAAGACGATTCTGGGGGGCGCCATTTGTTTATATTGTTTATAAAAATTTGCCGTGTAATTCAATGAGAGAGAGAGATAAGGATACGTCGAACGAAAAAAATATAGAATAACTTAAATTGGGGATGAGGGATGTACCGCGAAAGCGCAAAGCAGCCGAACATCGGCGCTGATATACGAGCGGTGGAAGCAAGGGTGCAAGGGTGCAAAGCAGCCGAACGGCACTTGATACGTTGCAATTCTTCCTAGAAAAACATGTAAGATGATTCTGGGAAAGTGGCATTTGTTTATATTGTTTATAAACCGGGTATGTAATATAATATTGCTTATACTTTCGATAAATGCATGGGACCACATATACTTTTGATATGGTGATAATGCGACATCTCTACTAGGAGGTCTCGTATCGAGATCTCGCTGTCTTGTTACAAAGAGTTTAACAGTGCGCGAGTTAAGACGTCAAAAGTATCAAAAGTGAAGAAGAAATAAAGAAGAAGTTAATATTTTTTTCATTGTCTTTGTGTGTGTGTTTGGCACAATGGCAGAAGAACGAAAAATTATTATAATTGATGATGATGATGATGACGACGTTATTATCATCGATGATAACATTAATGATGTTATGATTATTGAAAATGACAACCAAATGGATATTGATGAATCGGACGAGGAGGAGGACTCTGACATCGATGTCGAACCATTGGCGGATAGTGATTACGAAAGTGATAATAGCAGTGAATTACTGCAAAACGTCGAAATATAGATTTACCCGAAATAATGGGACTAGAACATAAAAAATTATGTTGCATATCATTTTATTATGTGGAAGAGGAATACAGATATTGCACTGAATGCTTCCGCAGATTGTCCTTCTTATTCTTAGAAGCTAAATCTGTTCGTAAACATCGATGCATATATTACGAACATTTAACATATATATCATGCAACAAATATATCATGCAAAGAATGCAGGAAATCTTTACACCAAATACTGCCGTGTGACATGTGTCCCATTTGCACAAATTAAAATAAATGGACATAATTGTAAGTATTATTTTTATATTAAATACATTATTAAACAAATTATTAAAATCTAATGAAATGTATGTCTTTTTTTTCTGTTACAGGAGCTGCCTCTCTCAGCTCGGCATATCGGCCCTTAGCATTCGTGGAGTGGCCGTCCCTCCAGCCCGGCGCATGCCCTCCCCCAAATATATTCTTTATTATACTTTTTTATATTTTATATTTTTATATATTTTTATATATATTTTTATACTTTTTATTTATTTTTTATTATACTTTTATTTTTTTTTCTTATTATTACTTTTTTAATTATTATTTTATTATAATTTTAAACACACACACACACACACACACACACACAAACACATAACAAATGTATATCACACATATTTTATTAAATTTTATACATTTTAATTTAAAAAATGTATTTATTTACAAGCTCCCCTTTCCTTGCGCTCCCATCCCTTGCGATATCTTTCTTTCTTTCTCGCGCGCTGTAGTTGTAAGAGTCGTTGTCTCGTTCGATATTATCGTTCTCTCTCGCACGCGTTCTCCTCGCACCATCGTTCGCGTTGTCCTTCAGAGGAATGCTGCTGTTTATATTGCAGTTGTTTGTATAAACTAGATACTTTTGTCTCTACGACGCGTTTGAGATGGTGCCACATAAGGTCTCTGCTATACGATCTTGGACCGAGACCTCGTCATACGGTTCCGAGCTGTGCGCGAGTTAAAGAGTATATTAAAGAGTGTCAAAGAAAAAAATGGATAATATTATTAACAATTTAGTAATTAATAATATGATTAATTCCTTTAAACTGTGGAAGAGGAGCTTGATCGATACACTGTTTATTATAATTTTAATTCTTCTTATTTAGTATCGAGACGAAGTGGAAATTCCAGGGTTTGTGAATATTTGGCAAAGAGAATGGATACGAATAGTGCGTCGGGCTCATAGGGATGACCTTGATGATATATGGGGCGACACCCCGGACAGTCGCCATCGCTAGATCGAAGATGTCTTCGACTTGCGGCGGCTCTTCGGAGAAGAGCCGTACCTTGATATTATTGAGGAAGAAGAGTGGATCCAAGAAGAGGTAGAAAATTGTGAGATGGTCGAGGAGGAGGATGCTGAATGGTACTGGGAGGAAGAAGAGTTTTGGCAGGATGTCTTGATTCGAGGACTTTAAGTATGTATCCCTGCTTTACAATTTTTATATTAAATAAATTATTATAAAATAATTATTATAATAATATTAAAATTTAATGAAATGTGTTTTTTCTGTTATAGGAGCGGCCTCTTTCAGCCCGGTGCATTCCCCAAATATATTATTATATTTTTATTTTTATTATTATTTTTTATATTTTACATTTTTATATATTTTTTTATATTTTTATACTTTTTATATTTTTTCATGCTATTATACTTATACATTATACTTTTATTATAATTTTAAAGATACCACACACGCACACACACACACACACACACACATACATATTTTTAAAATAAATTTTATACATTTTTAAATTTAAAAAATGTATTTATTTATTTACGCGTGCCTCTTCTTGCGCTCCCATCCCTTGCGATATCTCCTCGCACCATCGTTCCCTCTCTCACACGTTCTCCTCACGTCATCGTTTCCTCTCTCACGCGTTCTCCTCGCGCCATCGTTTCCTCTCTCTCACGCGTTTTCCTCGTGCCATCGTTCCCTCTCTCACGCGTTCTCCTCGCACCATCGTTCTCTCTCTCACGCGTTCTCCTCGCGCCATCGTTCCCTCTCTCACGCGTCATCGTTCCCTCTCTCACGCGTTCTCTTCACGCCATCGTTCCCTCTCTCTCACGCGTTCTCCTCGCACCATCGTTCCCTCTCTCACACGTGATCGTTCCCTCTCTCACGCGTCATCGTTCCCTCTCTCACGCATTCTCCTCGCACCATCGTTCCCTCTCTCACGCGTTTTCCTCGCGCCATCGTTCCCTCTCTCTCACGCGTTCTCCTCGTGCCATCGTTCCCTCTCTCTCGCACGCGTTCTCTTCGTACGCATTGTCTTTCAGAGGAATGCAACTGTTTATATTGTTTATAAACCGAACATTCGTACGCAATACTGTTTATCAACAGGGCATGTAACATAATATTGCGATAAAACATTTAACTCGCGTGACGTCTCCGAAATGCCCTCCGTCCCGCGTGACGTCATTCCCCCTCGCGCCTCACCTCCCCTGAGAGAACCTGAGTTAGAACCCGCCTTGTATACCTACTCATTATTAATATTTAATTATACAGGGTGTCCGTCGATTTTCGACCTTAACGAAAAAATAAGTAGATTGGCTCAAATTAAGAAGAAATTATCTATATTGTTTTGGATTGTCGCAATAATTACGGAAAAATTAAATAAAGAAGATCGGCCAATCTGCATGAATAGAAGCGCGCGGCGACGAGAGTCGTCCCACTGTAACCCGATACTAGTCGCGCCGCGAAAGGCCGTGGGCAGGTCGCTCGAGACATGATACGATATATCGCAATACCGCGCCGAAAAATGACCCGTCCTTTTAGCGGCGAGAAAATGATGCGCTATCATTTCCACACCACCTTGCGGTAGATAGCATGGTGCGCTTTTTTATAGTGGTTTCCCCCATAGGCCTATTCCACTCTCAATTTGAAAATTATTCAAAATGCCATTACTATACGCTGAATACATCGTAAATGTAAAAAATTAATGGTGACAATACCTTTCAAAAAATTGATCCATGATTGAAAATCCTTCGATAAAATGTATTCCACACATTGATAATGATACGATGATAAAATGCTTCACGAATCTTTTCTTCATCTCGTACACGAAGACGCACTGCTGAACCGATCCTG
Source organism: Camponotus fellah (assembly GCA_030586385.1). Taxonomy (NCBI): domain Eukaryota; kingdom Metazoa; phylum Arthropoda; class Insecta; order Hymenoptera; family Formicidae; genus Camponotus; species Camponotus fellah. The sequence continues at coordinate 14,676 of JAPIVC010000600.1, read as the reverse complement.
ATATTATGCACGACACCCAGTTTCACATAATTATTGCACAACACGTAAAATTGTACGGTCACTTGGTTTTTGTGCACGCCCGAGAAATGATTCCATGTAAATTGCGGCACGATAAGTATTTTCTCCCGCTAGTCCGTATGCCACAATCATATCCGTATATTCCTGCAGAGTATACTTCATTTTCATTGTTAATTTACTACGCAAACACAAGATTTTTATTAAAACGTCTTAGCTCTCGCACGCTGTTATCACACTGCGTACGCCGGCAGCACGCAACTACAGCTGAGCGGACAATCATAGTGCGCAGGCGTCGAACTCACACGTACGCTTACACTCACATGTCCGTTCAGCTGTCAGCTGTAGTTGCGTGCTGCCGACGTACGCAGTGTGATAACAGTGTGCGAGAGCTAAGACGTTTTAATAAAAAATCTTATGTTTGCGTAGTAAATTAACAGTGAAAATGAGGTATATTCTGCAGGAATATATGGATATGATTGTGGCATACGGATAGGGAAATACTTATCGTGCGGCCGCAATTTACATGGAATCATTTCCCAGGCGTTAACGAAAATCAAGTGGCCATACAATTTTATGTGTTGTGCAATAATTATGTGAAACTGCGTGTCGTGCATAATATCAGGATAATCGGTCCAGCAGTGCGCTTTCGCGAGATGAAGAAAGGATTCGTGAAGCATTTTATCATCGTATCAATATTAACGTGTGCAATACATTTTATCGAAGGATTTTCAATCACGGATTAATTTTTGTAAAGGTACTGTCACCATTAATTTTTTACATTTATGATGTATTCAGCGTATAGTAATGGCATTTTGAATAATTTTCAAATTGGAGAGTGGAATAGCTATGGGAAACCACTAAAAAAAGCGCACCATGCTATTTACCGCAAGGTGGTGTGGAAATGATAGCGCATCATTTCTCGCCGCTAAGAGGACGGGGTCATTTTTCGGCGCGGTATTCGATATATCGTATCATGTCTGAGCGACCCACCCGCTCGCGGCGCGACTAGTATCGGATTACTGTGGGACGACTCTCGTCGCCGCGCTTCTATTCACGCAGATTGGCCGATCTTCTTTATTTAATTTTTCCGTAATTATTGCGACAATCAAAACAATATAGATAGAATTTTTCTTAATTTGAGCCAATCTACTATTTTTTTCGTTAAGGTAAAATCGATGGACACCTTTATATTAACAATATATATATATATATATATATATATGTATATAATATTGGTACTGAAATTTTAACTATTAAATATTAACTATTTATTTTGTACCTGTATATTCTAAAGTAAACATTTCATGATCGTTTTACTAATGTCAAAATACTTTCAAGATCATTATTATATTACATAATGTTATACGAGATAAAGAACGAAATAGTAAGAAGAACTCTGCTTTAATTTTCTATATGTATTATTTTTATATATAAATTGCATCCATAACTTCTCTTTATTCAATTTTTAATATGTATTCTATGTAATTGTTGTAAATTTATTATCATTAATTCATATTTCTAAATGTGATAGGTTGGTAGCATATGTTGATACTATTGGAATCGAACACATGATTCCAAGTTTGCCCCGATCTTCCTTGAAGAAGTACGAATCTCTTTTCTTCTCGCCCGATTATAATATTATTATAAAACATCACCAATATTGTACAGTTTTATCAAATATGCCGAGACAAAAAATGAAAATGAAGGAAAACGTGATGATAATACATTTTCATACGTTTGTAAGGCCTACATTTTATATTTCTGGCGAACCGGACTAATATATTTTTCATGCCTGGTCCAAGTCACAGTAGAGTCAGGGTTGATATGTGGCGTGGAATGCACTGCGCATTTGCACATCAAATTGTTCAAAATATAACTCTATATTTGTTTAATAAATGGAAATACCTGAATAAAACTTGGCAAATAAATCATGTTGCAATTCCGAATTTTCGGGAAACGAGAGCATTATAAATCTGGGCGTTGTTATTTATAAGTAATTATATAATTAAGAAACAATATATTTCGAAAGACGAAAAAAGGATAATTGGTGGTATCTAAAATTATCTGCATATCTTTTGTCCATTTTCAAATATTATTTGAAAATATTATATATATATTTATATATATTTTATAATCATAAAATTAAAAATTATAAATTAAAAATTAACTGTAATGTTTATAATTAATTATAAACATAAAATTTAATAACGTATTATATTCAAGTTTTCATATTCCTTACCGATCAAAATTTAAAAAAATTTATATATTGGAAGCATTACATATATATTAAGTAAGTATCGCATTATTTGTGATAAGTCATTCATAAGCGCAGACATGATAAAACATTAATATATAATTAATATGTTAATTTGTAAAATTATTTAATTATATTAAATTTGCAAGCACAAAATATTTTCAACAGTAATAAGCTTTCTATAAAACATTTTTTTAAATTTTCAGAGAAGCAGATGTTACCTACATTGAAAATGTCGATTCTATTGTGAGGAAAATTAAAATTGCTCACTTCATAGCCTACAAAATAGTACAAGAATGTTCTTATTATGAGAATCCACTTTGGCCGTTATCCTCTCTATTAAATGAGGCTATTGTCGCATTTCTTGGATTATATGTCACCAATCAGGTTATTTTAAGCATTCTTTAGTGCAAAACTTGCTCATTAGCAAACAATATGATGGATATATACAGGGCGATCCCGAGCAACCTTCCGTCTGTAAAATGACGTATTCCTGACACCATTTTAAGACAATTTTTCCTTTACCAAAATTTGATTTGAAGCGTAGTTTTTGAATTATGAGCAAAAATAGTTAGTAAATCACGCGTCGGGTACAGAAGGCAGGCAGGAGCGGCCGCGAGCGCGGACGCAGCTGATCGCCCGGCGGGTGATTATCACCGCATGAGTCGCTAATTATTTTATCTTATAACATAAAATTATGTTTTAAATAAAATATTGATAAAGAAGAAAATGTCTTAGAATTATGTCAGAACGTAAGAAATAACGTTATTTTAAGGAACATGTATTTCTGACATAATTCTAAGACATTTTCTTCTTTACCAAAATTTTATTTAAAGCATAATTTTATGTTATAAGATAAAATAGTTAGCGACTTATGCGGTGGTAATCACCCGTCAGGCGATCAGCTGCGTCCGCGCTCGCGGCGCGCCGCGCCGCTCCTGCCTGCCTTCTGTACCCGACGCGTGATTTACTAACTATTTTTGCTCATAATTCAAAAACTACGCTTCAAATCAAATTTTGGTAAAGGAAAAATTGTCTTAAAATGGTGTCAGGAATACATCATTTTACAGACGGAAGGTTGTTCGGGATCGCCCTGTATATATGGTAAATATTTACTTTTACATAGTCACCCCCAAATAACTGAATCTTATATATTGTCAAGGTCATTGTCCTGAATAACATCCAAAAGTTTTTAGGCGTTGCTCGTTGTTTATTAAAAAGTTATAAACAAAAGAAGTTTTATTAAATTCACAAAATTTTTAGACCATGTGCAATAATAGACCTTTGATATTGAAAGTTATAAAGAAATAAACATATTTCTTTTAGAAGAACTTTTTAATAAACAACGAGCGATGCCTAAAACTTTTTGCATTAATACATATGAGCATCATTCTATCTTCATTTGATATTCGAAGTGCAATAAAGACAGAATGATGCTCACAGCGCATAAGTGTACAAATCGAACGCAGCCAATGTCTGACACGGTAAGCCGTGCTATAGCTCGAGCGGTCGAGCGTTTCTCTCATTCGTCCAATTTCAATAATTAATATTTCGATTATTATTACAAAAATCGTTACATGAAATAGGATTTCTTTATTTAATTTACTGCGCTCTACCTCTTCACAAGTGCGTGAGCTCATGGCTCAGGGACACCCTGTATAGCACAAAAAATATCTTGTTGTAAATTAGTACAATGTAAATAGCTTCATACATAATGCTTTTAATATCATATCAGTTTATAAATAATTAATATGTATGTATGTATATGTAATTTAATATCAGTTTGCTTAAAAAAAGTATTAAAATTGTCACATTTTAATTTGTTATATCTTTTAAATCAATGTCATCTCTCATTTACTTTTTTGCGCGGAATTACTCAGGATAACATTACAACTTCTTTTATAACATATTCAAATAATGATAAAATCAGTGATGTATAACGTTTTATGCACTTTTACCATAATTATTAATTATTATTTACTCTAACTATTATCTTATTTATATTCTGATGTAAATTATATGATTATAGTATATAGCATATTCCGTATATTACAAGACATGATTACTGAAGAGATATTTTGGCAGAGCATCCATATATAAAGGACAAGTAAGTAATATCCTACACTACTATAATTACTATTTTTATTTAAATTAAATTAAATTTATTTTTGTTTAAACTTACACCATTTCTTTCATACTTTATTATCTTTATTATTACCATTTCCAATATTTTTACCTTCAATGTTATTAAATATTCAAGATATATTTTCAATTTATATATACATAGCTTTTAAAAGTAATCAAGTTTGGCCTTTCCTTTTAAGTTCATTTCAATAATTTAAATTGTAGCATTAAATATTTATATAAAAATTATAAAATATATGATTAATTATGTAATTAATTATATATTTAATTAAATTTAAACAAAATATAAATAACAATTTTATATTGTGATAATTCATATATATATATGTATATAATTAATTTATTCTGTTACATTAATTTATTTTTCGCTTACATCTCTGCAGGTGAGGGTTTATATAGATTCTCGAATGGAGAATCTACCTTGTTTATGCACCAGTAAAATATGCATGTCTTATTTCGCCTTTTGGATTTATTAATCTTTATAAAATTTTACGCACATCTGCGCGGTGGCTCTTATCGCTCTTTACTCATATCTGTCTTTATATAATTAAGTATCTGTATTACGTAAATTATATATATAGACATGTATATTATGTATTATTTAAATATATGTATATACATCGTATATATATATATATATATATATATATATATATATATATATATAAATATATAAATATATATATATATTGTATGTATATATATATATTTACATACATATATATATACATTAATTATATAATTAAGATAGATAAAGAATTAGGCTCTGAAATGTATTAAACAACCGATATACGAAAAAAGAGCGATAAGAGCCACCGCGGATGATAGTGCGTAAAATTTTATAAAAGATTAATAAATCGCGAAAAATAAGACGCGAAAATAAGACATGCATATATTTTACTTGGTGCATAAACCAAGGTAGATTCTCCATTCGAGAATACTATATAAGACCCCTATACCCCCTCTAGAGATGAAGGGGGAAAAAAAAATTTAAAGGGGAAAAAAATTTAATTATATACATATATATATATGATAATGTTTAGCACAGGAAAGCATTTAGCACAGTTCCTACTATGAGAGAAGAATTGAAGGAACGAATTCAGACTGCTTGCGCATCAATTACACCAGCTATACTATTCAGTGTTCGCCAAAATATTATCGAAAGATTACTTAAGTGCTTGAAGGTACATGGTATGCTTTTTGAACATGGTATGCTTTTGCTTTTTTTAAAATAAAAGTTACTTTTTTCAACATAAAATCCTACTATAGACTAAGATTGTATAAACACTGTTTCACATAAGTGTGAAGTTCGACGCTCCGAAAAATTTTGAATAATTGTAGCTCGGAAATTAATGATTGTAAAAAATTTTTTTTTTTGAATAAAAGTTACTTTTTTTCAACATAGAATCCATTAATATTAATTTTTGAGAAGGTGCCATTTAAAAAACGGAGCTTGGTGCCCCCACCCCACGAAGGGCCGATTGCGGAAAATGAAAATAAGTCCACGTGAAAAGCACATCAAATCGAGAAAATCGAATTCAAAAACATTAAGATCCATCTAGCCGTTTCAAAGATATAAACTGTAACACTTTATCTGGCCCACCCTGTATATATATATATATATATATATATATATATATATACAGGGTGTGCATCGATTTTGACCTTAACAAAATAAATAAGTAGATTGGCTCAAATTAAGAAGGAATGATATGTATTAATTTGGGATTGTCGCAATAATTAAGGAAAAATTAAATAAAGAAGATCGGCCAATTTGCATGAGTAGAAGCGCGCGGCGACGAGAGTTGTCTCACTGTAATCTGATACTAGTCGCGCGGCGAAGCGGTGGGCGGGTCGTTCTCCGAGACATGATGGTGGTTTGCGATATATCGCAATACCGTGCCGAAAAATGACGCGTCCTTTTAGTGACGAGAAAATGATGCGCTATCATTTCCACATCACCTTGCGATAGATAGCATGGTGCGCTTTTTTTATAGTTTCCCCATGGGCCTATTCCACTCTCAATTTGAAAATTATTCAAAATGCCATTACTATACGCTGAATGTATCTTAAATATAAAATATTGGTGGTGACAGACTTTACAAAAATTGATCCGTGGTTGAAAATCCCTCGATAAAATGTATTGCACACGTTGATAATGATACATTGATAAAATGCTTCAAGAATCTTTTCTTCATCTCGTACAGCGAAGGCGCACTGCCGGAACGTTTATTTCAATATTATGCATGACATTTCACATAATTATTGCATAACACGTAAAATTGTATGGCCACTTGATTTTCGTGCACGCCCGGAAAATGATTCCATGTAAATTGCGGCCGCACGATAAGTATTTTCTTCCGCTAGTCCGTATGTCACAATTATGTCCGTATATTCCTGCAGAATATACTTCATTTTCACTGTTAATTTACTACGCAAGCACAAGATTTTTATTAAAACGTCTTAGCTCTCGCACGCTGTTATTAAACTGCGTACGCTAGCAGCACGCAACTATAGCTGACAGCTGAGCGGACATGTGAGTGTACAATCCCAAAACAATAGAGGTCATTCCTTTTTAATTTGAGACAATCTATTTCTTTATTTCATTAAGGTCGAAAATTGAGGGACACCCTGTATATGTATATGTATATATATAAACACACATATATATATATATACACACACACACACATATATGTATATATATACATATATATTGTTACGCCCCTGGCTCGAGTCGCGGTCGAGTCTGTCGTGAAAAGCAATGAAGTCCGTTGTCAAGAGGTTGTTGACAGTTGCGGCTGTCATTTGGTCGGGAAATAGCTGTCAAGCTATCCGGACGCGTTTTACATACGAGCCGCTCCGTTGTGTTATAATTCTCTGTGTTATTGTGTTGCCTATTAAAGTTCATTGTGTTCTCGTAAAAGTGTTCATTCATTTCACGCGGTCCGCGACGGCCGATATCTTTAGCGCGCGCCCTTCGATATATATCGAAGTCCTCGCTCCGAGCGCAACATTTTGGGGGTTCGTCCGGGATCGACCGGAGACGGACGATAGAGTTTGGAAGTGCTCAGGCAAAAGTGAAAAGTGCGATGGCTACACTAGCTGCTAAAAGGAGGAGGCGCGAGCATTCCGAGCCGCCGTCGGAACCGAGAGCGATGGAATCGGCGGCGTCGGAGTCGGCGGCCACGGAGACGACGGCTACGGAGACGACGGCCCTGCAGACCGTACTGCTTGAGATGCGGCGTATGCGAGAGGAGCAGGCGCGGCGAGAGGAGGAAATCGCCGCAACGCTTCGCCGGCAAGAGGAGGAGCTGCAACTTCTGCGAGGGAGCCGGTCTCATTCACAGCTAAGTCCTTCCAATATTAGAGCTTGCGGGGACGAATTGAATAATGATTTTCATGCGAGAACGGGCTTCAAATTGAAGCCCGATATTTTTGACGGAAAAGTTCCGTTGCGGGAGTTCCTCTGCCAATTTCTTTTGATCGTGCGTGCAAATAATTGGGACGATTCGACGAGAACAATTGCTTTGGCCGCGAGTTTAAGGGGTAAAGCGCGAACGGTTTTGGAAAATGTAGAGGATTTCGAAAGTCTGAGTTTCTCGGAATTGAAATCAAAACTTAAACTTCTTTTCGGAGAGGGAAATTTGACGCAAAATTATTATTCGCTTTTTACGAATCGCAAACAGAAATTCGGAGAAGATTTGGCTTCTTTCGGTGCCGAGCTAGAAAGATTGTCGCGATTAGCTTACCCGGAGTGTCCCTACGTGGTTAGAGACAAAATAGCGTGTGCACAATTTATTTCAGCTCTTTCGGACAACTTTTTGAGGAGAACTTTACAATTAGAGGGGATAACTTCTCTGAATTTGGCTATCGAGAGAGCAAAGGCGGTTAAAATTATTCAAGGGGAGAGTTTTGATAGAAAAAGGGAAAATTTCGGAAGATTTAGTGAAAATTCTGATAAAATGTTTTTCAAAAGGCGGAGAGGAACGACGCGAAAGAAAAAGAGGAAAGGGAAAATTAAATTGTAAAAAAGTTTTAAGCTTTGTTTGTTAATAAAAATTTATTTGCTACTGGTGTGAGTAAAAGAAAAGCGGGCTCGGATGTATCTCGGAAAGGGGATTGATTCCTTCTTTAGAATGCCTGAATGGCAATTTTCGTGATTTCCGGTATTTGTTTAGATGACGGTCGTATAGGTTCTAATCTTTTCCTTGAACAAATTGTCATTGGTAAAGAAATCCTCGAAGAATTGTGGGAGGGACTCCCAAATTTATTCTTTTGTTTAGGGTATGGTTTTATATCCGAGCCCGAAAAGAAAGTTTTGGAAGGAAAAAGGAAATTGATGCTTGTAACTCGCGTTTTATTGTTTTACTGTTTAAAGGAAAATTAAAATGACGATGAGGAAAGAAATGATTAAGAATAAAGGATGGAAATTGAAAATCGACTACAACCGAAGGGGATCAAGTCTGCCTTACCCACGGTTTTTGACCCGTGGTTTTCCCGTGGGTCTTTGGGCCCCCGGAATGCCGAGGCAGGGACCTGAGGAGTTCTCTTGGGAGAACGGAGGGTCCACGGGAAGATACCCCCCTCTTGCCTGAAGATTTTTCCAAGTTGTCCAAGGAAGTTTGGATCGAAACAGGAGGGACTTGAAGGTCGATTGGGTTCGAGATGGCGAATCGCTCGGTAACCTGCGGCAGGAGCTTAGGGTAGAGCAAGATGATTCGTCGGAACCCTGGAGTCGACGATCCAGGAGGCTGACCTTCTAAGGTCGGCAGGGACCTTAGAAGGCGAAATCGGTAACCTGTGGCAGCAGTCCAGGGTAGAGCAGGAGGATTCGTCGGTGCCCTGGGACGACAAACTTGTGCGAAAGGAATCTATAGCGAATTGTTCGGTAACCTGTGGCAGGAGCTCAGGGTAGAACAAGGAAATTCGCCGTTTTCCTAAGATCGACATCGGAGCATAAAGTTCAGAATCAGCGTTGGATCACCCTTTGTTTCTGATTGTCGGGACGACAATCTTGGGAGAGGGGGCAGTATTACGCCCCTGGCTCGAGTCGCGGTCGAGTCTGTCGTGAAAAGCGATGAAGTCCGTTGTCAAGAGGTTGTTGACAGTTGCGGCTGTCATTTGGTCGGGAAATAGCTGTCAAGCTATCCGGACGCGTTTTACATACGAGCCGCTCCGTTGTGTTATAATTCTCTGTGTTCTGTGTTCTGTGTTATTGTGTTGCCTATTAAAATTCATTGTGTTCTCGTAAAAGTGTTCATTCATTTCACGCAGTCCGTGACGGCCGATATCTTTAGCGCGCGCTCTTTGATATATATCGAAGTCCTCGCTCCGAGCGCAACAATATATATACACACACATATATATATATACATATGTGTGTATATACATACATATATACATTAATTATATACATATATATATATATATATATATACATAATACGCATTAAAAAAAAAAGGTTCATACAAAAGTTATAGGATTTTATGTGGTGCATTACACAGCAACATTATTATGACCTTAAATAGCATTGTCAAGGTCAGCTTCAATTTTTTAAATCTAACCCCTTATTTTTTATTGCATATTCTTGTAGCTTACCTCGGGTGTTTTCCAAAACACTATAATAAATTAACTTTCCATGAAGTACTTTTCAGGTTAGGAGTTACGAGGCTTGAAATCATTTCTTAATTTTATATAAAGGATAAAACATCTTGTAAAATATTCATTTTTTAATTTATTAGTGTTTTGGAAACCTCTCGAGATAAGCTACAAGAATATGCTATGAAAAATAGGGGATTCTATTTAAAAAAATTGGAGCTGACCTTCACATAACCTTGACAACTCTATTCGAGGTCATAATAATGTTACTGTATGCGTCACATAAAACCATATAACTTTTGTATGAAACATTTTTTTTTTAAATGCGTATTTTTCAAAATAAAATAAGGGGATCTATTTAAAAAAATTGAAGTTGACCTTCACATAACCTTGACAACTCTATTCGAGGTCATAATAATGTTACTATATAATACGTCACATAAAACCCTATAACTTTTGTATGAAACATTTTTTTTTAAATGCGTATTTTTCGAAATAAAATAGGGAGTTCTATTTAAAAAAAATGAAGCTGACCTTCACATAACCTTGACAACTCTATTCGAGATCATAATAATGTTATTGTATAATGCGTCACATAAAATCCTATAACTTTTGTATGAAACATTTTTTTTAATGCGTATTTTTCGAAATATTAAGGGGTATCCAGACTTTTTCCTAACCCTGTATATGTGTATATATACATATACATATACATATATACACATTTGCTTATAATATCTTTCATTAACACATCAATAAATTTTGTATAAATTTTATAACTTTAGCAAGCCAACTTTTAACTATTTTGGTGAAATTATGAAGAATCTTCCGTACAGTCAAATGTCTATATACAATATGCTTCGTATAAAGCAACTAGTCACTACGTTGCTCAAGTTTCCGATAAAACGAATATATTATACTATAATGATAGTACGAGATTATAAAACTTATTCTTATTCTGCTATACCGATAAGAAGGTCGATATCAAATTTAAGTAAGTTGGCGGATGATTTCATATCTATATCATATACTACAAAGTTGGGTAACTTTATAATATATAATCTAGAACAAATAAGTTTGCAATAAATTTATTACATTTTAAAATGTTTATCATACATACACAATATCTTTCTATTGGAGAGAAAGATTTATATTATTAAAAATGTTATTCATTATATTATGTATTATATACATTACATTTATTATACATTATATATACATACATACATACGCACAATTATTAAAAATATTCAATTTTCATACAAAATGATGATTTTGTACCTAATGTAATATACAATTTGCATTTCCATTTATGTTCACTTTATGATATATTTTTGATCTCTGTTAATGTACAAAAGTATAAGTACAAAAGTATAAACAAATACTTGTACTGATAAACTCTGAAGGAATTTTATATATATATATATATATATATATATATATACATATACAATTTATTTATATATATTATTATATATATTATTATATATTCGGCAGGATATTATCGAGTCAATTACGATATCGAGAACTAGCGAAGAATTACAAGTTATCTAAATTCTAAAAATTATAGAAATATGCATGTTTTGAATCGTGCTCAAATTATCGACGACGCTTTCCACTTAATGATAACAAACCAATTTAATTCCAATGTATTCTGGAGTATTACGAAATATCTATCACAAGAAACAGACTACGTGGCATGGTATCCTATGTTTAAAGCTTTAGAATATCTGTCCATTATCTTTCTACTTCACGAACCAATATATATTAATATCAAGGTAATAACACATAAACAATGTCAACAGTGATGTCTTCAATATATTAGAAACATATAACTTATTGCACATATTAATATTATGTGCATTTATAACAATAATTATTAAGTGTTTTCCAAAAAGATACGTACAATAAAATACAGTACCGACCAAAAATATATCAGCTTTATGTTTTTTGAGAATAACTCAACTCAAAGTAAATAACTTAATTCAAAGTGTATATATTTCTATCTAGTCACATGTTTCAATAGTAGGTATATAGATTATTTAACAATAGACTTTTCATTCAATAATGAACATAGCAACTTAAGAAAAATTAATTAAATATATACACTTTGAATTAAATTATCCTTAAAAAAGGTGATATATCTTTGAGCGGTACTGTACATGCTAGCAGAAAAAATTTGATTAGGTAAAAAAGGGTTTAAATATTCATATTTTGCATGAAAGATAAGTATATTTGTAAATTAACATTCGAATAGCGTACTAATATTATAAGAAGTTGGAGAGGAAAAGGGAGAAAAATTTGAAAATTGTTATAATTTTTAATCACAGCATAATATTTATAATGACGATTTAAATATCATTAATTTTAAGATAGAAAGTTAGTAGGAAACATATATATATTAATTGTCTGTGTGTTTAATACACAAAAGAGTTAATAAATTATTAAGTTATATTATACAATAGATATAATGTCTACATTTATGTCTATATGTCTACAATATATGCATGCATGCACTTCTGTATGTTTATTTTGTGATATAAACATGTGTTAAGCATGTGTGAATGTGTACGCAAAAAAAAATTCAAATTTGTGTATAAATACGTATATATAAATATAGCTATATAAGATAGATACATTTATATAAAAAGAATTCTGTTATATATATTTCCTCCAAATATATAAATATATATATATATATATATATATTTATATATTTGGAGAAAATACTAAACTTACTACACATTTCGCTTGATAAACTTGAATACGATGAAGTTTCTAGTGAACACGATCTTACAAAGAGTTTGAGAATGGAGGCTGCGAAATGGGCAATCTTGATGATGACACATGCATAACAGCAGCCCAGAATAATTTAAATCGACATCTCGCAGATCCCGAAAAAAACACGTAATTTTTCTTGTATATTTCCGATTATTTTAATTTAAATGTTTTGTAGATACATGTGCAAAGTTTATTACATTATTTGATTAAAATTTAATTTTATTAGATAATATATATTTATTAGATAATATATTATAAAATTATAATTTGTTAAATTATTTGATCAAAATATTAGATTAATATATGCAAAACTTTTATAACAGAATTTGTTTTTTATTGAATCTCATAAACTTTTGCCGTGGTGGAAAGAATGGATATACTGTCAAGGTTTAAAATTGTATTCTCTTAGCGATAAAGATTCTCCTTGGAGAGTATATCATCTGGGAAAAGAAAAATTTAAAACTAAATTTTTAAAATATCTGTCTTGCCCTGAAAATTCACAATTTATCAAAGATTATTTAAGTCTAATAAAAAATGATACTACAACATTGATTATGTTTTTAAAAGATTTTTTCGATAAAGGTTATATTAATTATTTTAATTATTTTAATTATTTTCTTTTTACTATCGCGAAGCATGCAAGGAATTCTGTAGTACTCGACTTTATATTAGAAAAACTTGAGAACATAAGACCCAGATAATACAGCTTTCTTCGTAAATATATATCTATCATTCAACAATTTATGTATGTATCAATAATTTTATTATTTTACTATTATAGACAAGTCAGCGAGTATGCAACATTTACTGTAATTATTAATTATATGTATTCTATAAATCAACTCAAAAGGTAAAATTTGTGTTTTGTATATATATATATATATAATACAGGGTGAGTTTTAATGGTTGTGTCAATCTTTTTATCATGTGGGAGATTACCGCAATTGTAATAAATTGATCGATACATAGATGTCAGATAATTGGATCGACCGTATCGAAGGCAATATAATGTGTACAATTAAAGCAACTTAAAAGCTGAAATTATGTAGTATGAATATATTTTTATTATTAAAGCTACGTATTTTATTATTATTGTTATTATTATTCTTCTTCTTCTTCTTCTTATTATTATTATTAAAGCTACGTATACATATTCGAGATATTAAAACAATAAGTATACAAATATTTAAAAATTTAGTTCAAATTTAACATTTTAACTTTTCATTAAAACTTTTTTTTCAAATTCCGCATTTATTTTTATGGTAAATTTTTATTATTATTTATATGCTAAAAATACGCGGAAAATTTTCTTCCTTCTTTAAATAAAATTACGCAATTGTTTATAAGAATGTATTTCTCATGGAAAAATTGCGTAATTTTATTTCAAGGAGGAAGAAACGCTACATATCTTTAGTATATAAAACAATAATAAAAATTTATCATAAGAATAAATGTGGAATTTGAAATAAAGTTTTAGATAAAAAAATTAAAAGTGTTGAACTGAATTTTTAAATATGTATTTTTCCGCTTTTTATATCAAATATGTATAATAATAAATCCATAATTTGATCACAGCTTTTAATTTGCTTATTGTGAACATTATATTCAGGCCTTCGATACGATCGATTCAAATAACAAATATATCATATAGAACAATCGCGTATTTTTATTTTAATAAAAAATTATCATAAAAATAAATGCGGATTGAAATAAAGTTAATAGTGGATTTCCACGCCATCCTTGAGGTCCCACTAATGGCGTTAGGTTTCTTTAAAGTGGGACCTTCGTCTGGAGCCATATTATACCACATTAGTGATTACAGTACATCAGTATATTATAATACATTTTTTGGTATGTAAGGCTCAAACAGTTATATT
>JAPIVC010000599.1:0-46746 GCA_030586385.1 Camponotus fellah | reverse complement strand
ACATTAAATTAATTAACACTTTTAATTATCGTTTATCAACATTTTTCTTGTCAACGGAATCCGGACAACAGCAGGACCATAATAACTCAGGCGCGCGTGTAATAATATAACAATAACAAGATAAATGTTGCAATAAGCCATACAAGCATGCACGATCATCTTTGCAATCAGCCGAAAAATACTACGCGCATGGTAAATATGATTTTTCGCACATCAGATCTTGTTAGCGACTTACAATGCGCTCCGTCCTGAGGATGTATGAACTTAGCATTCGATATTTATAAAATAAAAATTTAATATATGCTTTCGATTAAACATTGTTTGTACTTACTTGTACTGCTTTTTGTTTCACTTGTATCTTAAAGATGTAAAAGTTATAAGGAATTGAAAAAAATCAACAGCACTCCATTTTGAGATACAATTTTTTAAATGTTTTTCAATTAAGCGTTGTTTCTACTTGTTTATATAGTTTTTCGTTTTGTTTGTATTCTCCGGAATGGAAACATTGAAAATTCCCCTAAGATGTAATTTTATTACTTTTTAAGATTTTCGAAATCTGAAAGTGGATGCTGCTTCGTAATCGTTCATCAGTTTACCAATTTCTATTGTTTTTTATTTTTATTTTTGTTTCTTTATTTTTTTCGTGTATGCAATAATACATGGCAATCGGGAATGTAGACAACAGAAGTTCTTCCTAAGCACATGCAATTTTTATCTTTTCGAGTTAATTTGTGGAATACACACGATTAATAATAACAATAAACGTTGCATGCAAACTAACTTGTCTATAACAGTAAAACAATAAATGTATTGATACAAACGTAAATTATTGAATGATAGATATATTTACAGAGAAAAAACTGTATTACTTAAGTTTTATATTCGCAAAATTATGTAATATGAAATTGAGTACTACAGGATTCCTTGCATGTTTCGCGATAGTAAACAGAAAATAATTAATATAATCTTTATCGAAAAATCTTTTAAAAACGTAATCGATGTTGTACTATCATTTTTTATTAGATTTAAATAGGCTGTGATAAATTATGAATCTTCAGAGCTAAAGAGAAATTTTAAAATCTATTTTCAATTCCAAGGAGAGTTCTATGAACAAACTTCTGGAGCAGCAATGGGATCTCCCATTTCACCCATTATTGCCAACATTTTCATGGAGCATTTTGAGAATAAAATCCTGAAAAACGCACCTCTCAAACCCTCTACATGGTTCCGATATGTTGATGACACCTTTGTCATCTGGAGCCATGGCAGAAAAACGCTCCCTCAATTCCTCGATTTTCTCAATTCCCAGCACCCCAATATTCAGTTCACAATGGAAATAGAACAGAATAATCAGATCCCCTTTCTAGACGTGTTGGTTAAGAAGAACGAGGAGGGTACCTTAAGCCATCGGGTTTATCGAAAACCAACACATACGGACCGTTACCTCCAGGATACTTCCCATCATCATCCCTCTCAAAAGAATTCTGTCACTAGTTCACTGATATACAGAGCTTTAACAATTTCTGAACCAACTTCCCTGAATGAAGAACTAGAACATCTCAACCAGATCTTGACTAAGAATGGATATAACAGGAAAGACATCATTCGAACAACAGAAAGACTGAAAAACAAAATCTCCAATATTGAGATATCGAGTAAAAAAGAAGAAAAAGGCAAAGATAAGAGAGATAAGAAGTGGACGATCCTTCCGTATCTCCAAGGTACAACAGAACGCATTAGCAGAATTCTGGATAAACACAACATCAAAGTAATTTCCAAACCTCAAAGAAAGATTGCGCAACTGCTTCCCAATCCCAAGGACCAGAGATCACACCTGGATACACCAGGCGTGTACAAGATTCCTTGCGCCTGCGGAAAAGTGTACATAGGAGAAACTGGGAGAAAGATCAGTACACGCATTAAAGAACACCAACGATGTGCCAAGTACAACCATTTTAGTCAATCAGCCTTGGCTGAACATTGGATGGAGACGGGACACTCGATGCAATATGACAAAACAACCAGATTAGCCTCCACAAAACTATTTCGCCAGGAAACATCGGGAAGCCCTAGAAATTCTAAAACATCCCGACAACCTCAACCGCGACAAAGGCTATCAAACAAGCACTATATGGCACACCGTCCTTAGTATGCACTCTCACCACCAGGGGGCCTCACAGAATACTTTTTCGCAGAAGGAAAACACTTTGGAAATATATATAAGGACCACAACCCAAGAAAGCCCAATATCGGAGCTCTCAGCCCTGAAGATGCAAACTGCAACGTTTGCGAAACGTCGGCATTACGCTGTCAAATCACGCGGCATCCATCCGGAAACCTTTTGCATTAAAAAAATTTTAAAAGTTTAGGTTTAAATTTTTCTTTTCCTAGACGATATACTCCCCACCAAGGAGAATCTTCATTGCTAAGAGAATAGTACAATACTTTTTGTTACATCCAGACTCTGTATGAATGGACTGTATGGAAGAACGTAACTTACTTATCGCGTGACATACTTTATTCGGACGTGTGTATGGATCGGGTCGAACGAATGTGAAGAGCCTGACACAGGTCAGCGACCGAAGGTCTCTTTAATATTGCGTTTTTAAGCCTATTCTTTCGGTGATCTCTTTTCGGTAAAGGAATTTAGTCCTTGTTACGCGGGATAGGACCTAGTGCGATCTCAGAATTTAGGGAAAAGAACGAATTAAATAATTAAATTATATATTAAATTAAAAATATATTATAAAAATATATTATAAAAAAATAAAATAATAAAAATACATCTTACAGCTAGTTATGCGTGAGTGGGTATCTGTGTGTGTATGTATATATTTTCGCATATGTGTTATAGTTAGAGTTAACATTTTCTAAATTCGCCGAAACACAGGTCCGAATTAAAATACAATAATAAAATTAAAATAAAAAATTCGCCAAATCTAAGTTCCAAAATTATTCATCTATTTCAACAATTTCTCCTAAAATAGTGATAATACAAAGAAAAATAATATAAAGAGGAAGAAAGAAAAAAAAGAAAAAAATAATAATAATAATGCAAGGAATAGGAAATTAAAAGAAAATGAAAGAGAGTAAAGAAAAAAAATAGAAATAAAGAGTTAAATATATATATATATATATATATATATATATATAAGATATACACATTTTATAAAATCATGACAAAGTTTATCAAGAGCTTACAATAAAATTTATATTTATATAAATATGTACACGTACCGGCAGGAATGGTGTCCCGCTATGCTTGTGTTGACGCTCATTGACGTCATACTCACACAAGTAAAGCGCGCATGTACGCGAGCCGGGCGGCGGGAGAGAAAGGGGAGGTAGAGTAGTGGGGGGTATTCCAATGTTCCATCCTTCGCGCACGGCATAAGAGCGAGAGAGAAAGCACTATGAGACGTGATACCGAATTAGTGGTGTCCGATAGCCGTCTCTCTCGCTCGGTGCTCGAATGAGACGGTGCGAGCGAGACAGCTATATACCACGCGGGACACCACGCTGTCTCTATACGCCTCTCGCGTGCTTTAATATCGATATTGATATATTTTTCATTTCTTTCTTTTAAAACGGAGTTAAAATAAGGTTGAATCGCGTGCACCGGCGTATTCATTCTATTGAAAAAAAATTACAGGTGAGTGAACGAATGAAAGAGAGAGAGAGAGAGACAAACAGACAGACAAACAGAGAATGTATGTGTTCGCATGTGTGTCTGTATGTGCAGCGACCAGCTGATCGCAGCAGGCGCCCCGCGTAAGCGCCCGCATTTAACGGTGAATCGCGTCGCCCCTGCCTGCCTCTTGTACTCGATCCGTCATGCGTTAACTACTTTCTTTAATAATTCGAAAACTAAGCTTCGGACGAAATTTTGCAAAAGGAAAAATCGTCTTAGAATTGACTCAATAATATGTCATTTCAGGGACACAGGGGTTATTCTGAATCACCCTGTATGTCGGCCTCCGATCCGACTTATCCGGGCATGTGCCAGAAGTAACTACCACGTTAGAGTTACATCGATAAGAGCCGTTCGATGTCGAGCAGGAAGACCAAGGCTCTCACAAACGACACATTGGGCTTGCTGTTTGCAAAAGGCTGCCTTGTGTCCGCTCTCCCCATATCGGAAGCATATGTTGGACCTATCGTATTCCGACGTATACATCGACTTATAATGTCCGGTCTGCTAATACCTGAAACAACGAGGAACATCAGGTTTTTGTAATTTAAGTCTGGCGACAGTCCATCCAAGGGTCACTTTGCCACATTTCGATGCCTTCAATGCTGCTACCGCAGGACACCTCACCCATGTCATGTACAGATCATTACGCATCGGAGTGATACCGGGTAACCGTGACTTCCGAACTGTCACAGCCTCCCACTGTAGCAATGCTCGCAGCAATATCCGACGCGTTAATCATCGAATCTAATAATTCTGATTCCGCCTTTTACTTCAAACCTTGTTACCGATGTCGTTGCGCCTAGAACCTCAGAGGCCTGAGTATGGAGCTCTTTAGCTTGCTATTAGTTCCGAGAACTTCAAATAAAACTGCTCCACTAGCAGTCTTCTTAATTTTTGTTGTGCTAATCCCAATCTCTTTTAGTGGAATATTATTTCTCAGCCGAATGAGTGCGTCTGCGTACGAGAAATCATCAACTTTTCCTTTAATTACTTAGCTGACGATGGAAGGATCCCGTTAGCGCACGGTGCGATAGCCCACGTCCCGATAGCGCACCAACCCGATAGCGCACCAACTTTGCACCAAGTACAACTTTGCACACGAAGCGAGGGGGACGAGATGAGTGTGGGAGGGGAGCCGAAGGCCCCCCTTGCACCCCATCGTGTGTGTGTGTGTGTGTGTGTATCTTTGCATGCAAAGTTGTACTTGGTGCGCTATCGGGTTAGTGCGCTATCAGGTTGGTGTGCTATCGGGTTGGTGCGCTATCGGGACGTGGGCTATCGGGAATTGTGTTCAATTTTTGATGTTCTATCGGGACGTGGGCTATCGCACCGTGCGCTAACGGATCCCGCTCGCTGACGAAGGATCTTCTTTTAAAGCATTTGTATCGCACTCTTCTCAGATGTACGAGCCACTACCGGGGTCGGGATTTTTTTCCTTTCCTCTATTCCCTGTTCTTGATCATCCTTTTTCTTTTCCTTTTTCTTTTCCATTTTCTTCCGAGATGTTGTCTTTCTTTTCCTGTTCTTCTCCACCTTCCAATCCTCCAAGTCCTCATCTCTGCTGGTGGTATTGACATTCTTCTCTATCTTCTTTACTATTTTCTTCTTTTCAGTAATGTTTTTTCCCATTAATATTTCTTTCTTCTGTTTTAGGTACAGGAGCAACATGACGCGGGACTTCAGGATCATCCGGAAATTCAAGGATGGGATCATCACAACCACAAGAACCATCCAAGCTGCTACCAGTGACAAAAGGACCATCGTCGAGGATCGGAGGACCACGGGTGCCACCAGGGAAGCCAACTCCAGACGAACCAGGATCAGAGGTAAGTTTTATGATTACCTTTCTATGGAGATTAATTTTCATAACACTTTTAATTATAGGTTTTCCAAAAGCCCTAGGAGGTCACTGTGGAAGAGGAGCCGACTCCACAACAGTATCAGATGCAGCCGGTGTGTATCTGCCTCAAGTAAGTGGATTTTGTTTTTAATACAGGCAATCTCATTTACAATTTCTTTGGAAATCCTAGCATTCTCTTCTTCTTTTGAAGTACATATGGGGGATGTTTCCGCATCTTGCATTATCTTCTGTTCCTTTTGTATCTCAAAAGATGCTCTAGTATCTTTAAGAGTTTTTTCCAAGGAAGTAATATTCGATTTTGTTTGATTATTCTCCTTTTCCATAGCTAGATTATCTGCTAACCTGGCATTTCTTATCTGAAGCTGACTGGGATTGTCTGGTCTCAGAGACTGATCATATACAATGCAGAAAGTATCCTTAAGTAGTTCAAGGCGTTGTTTAGTGTATTTATTGATTACACCTTGCATGTTTCTCTTTCTTCTTATAACATCAATGTCGTCTATCCAATCCATGGCAAGTGCCAAGCTTGCAATTGTATGATCCTTTAGATTCTCTGCGTCTATTAAAGGATGCATTTTTTTTCGGGGCAATAGATGACTTTTTCTTAACAAGTTTCTTTTTTTTTTACCTAATGGATTGTATGTCCGTCTGCTGTATCATCGACTTCTTCAGTAATCTCCATAACATAGAAGGAAATGTCCAACTGGGCTGAAGGAAGTTTTATATCTTCTTCAGTTGCGGACTCTTCCAGGACACGTGTTTTCCTGGGTCAGAAGCAACGACTAATACCGACGTCCGAATCATCATCTGAGTCCGAGGCATCTTTTTGGCTGCGTCATTTACCAGACGGTATTAGCAGAATCTATTAATGTTATTCCTTTTTCTGTTTTAGGTGCAGCGACTTCATCATCGGGATCTTCGAGGGAGTCCTCCAAGTCCATCTTCATCTCTCCATCGAAGGATTCGTCAGGGAAGATGGTAGGATCCATCAAATACTCCAGCGACTCCAGGCCTTACATCGAGCGGACGACTAGCTCGATCGGAGATCAACTCCACCGAAGAAGAAGGGACACTCCGCTCCTCTCCAGAGGGACCAGCACCCAACGCGTCATTGTCTGCAGGTAAGTGTGCAGTAATCTCTTGCTAGATTTCTCCAGTTAAATTCACTGTTGCAGGATTCGCGGTTTTCGGTCATGGGGATCGTAAACGCAACAACTGGATTGCCTTTCCTTCTCCGTAGCAGCTAAAAGATTGGGTTGAAAGGTATTCATAAGGCAGATATTCGAAACTAAAGACGGTTCGCCCATTATGGGAGCCCTATCGCGGTAGAGCTACTTCCCTACCTATACAAGTGATCTAATGAAAGTAAACGACAACCGAGAAGCGACTTTCGGGCGGTCAAACCCTAGTCGTCCACGGTGACTCTACAAAAAAGTTCCTGAAGAGGGCCAGGTCCATAAAATAATTAAAACGTTAAAATTTAACGTCACCTCTATCAAATGGGTCCGCGGATCCGAACCGCGAGAAATCCAGACCTCGGTCTAGATGGGATTTACCCTGGCTCCGGATATGAGGAAATACTGGCCAGGTAATCCTCCATACACACGCCCAGTTATCCGGCTTCAACCCCGACATAGGCTTCGCCAGAGAGGAAGCGGTCTTCCCACGTTGAACATAGCCCTTCAGGCAGTCTTTATCTGGACAAGTCTCCTTAATGAATAAGTCCTAGCTTATGCACCCGCGTCTTCCAGGCCAGAGGTCAAGGTACTGACTTCACCTCTCCACCGCGGTCGGGGAGGGCTACTACTCCGCAAGGGTCCCATTAGCGCACAGTGCGATAGCCC
The DNA here is from genome assembly GCA_030586385.1 of Camponotus fellah. Classification (NCBI taxonomy): domain Eukaryota; kingdom Metazoa; phylum Arthropoda; class Insecta; order Hymenoptera; family Formicidae; genus Camponotus; species Camponotus fellah. The sequence goes on along the minus strand of JAPIVC010000599.1, from coordinate 39,347 downwards.
ACGTCCCGAGAGCACATGAAAAATTGAACACAATTCCCGATAGCGCACCAATCCGATAACGTACCAACTTTTCATGCAAAGATATACACACCCACACAAACACGGGGGGTGCAAGGGGGCCTTCACCCCCCTCCCGAACCCACCTCGTCCCGCTCGCTTCGTGTGCAAAGTTGTACTTGGTGCAAAGTTGATGCGCTATCGGGTTGATGTGCTATCGCACCGTGCGCTAACGGATCCCGCTCTACTACTCCACCCCTTGGTTAGTCTACCGGGAATATCCGGGAATATCGGGGCCGGCAGCGTCTCATTCACACACACACACACACACACACACACACACACCACACACACACACACACACACACACACACAATGGCTATTGAATAGAAGCCACCCTTATGAAAAATTAGAGGGAAATCCATGGGACAATGGGAAAGGAAGAAAGAAGGGAGTAGCAGGATAGAGGGAATGCGCCAGATGCTCCATTTATCCATCCACACTCACATTCACACACCAGGAGTTAAGGTTCAGGGGAGGAAAAGGAATAAAGATAAAGATGGATAAGAGAAAAGAAGAAGGATGTCGAAGGGATAGGAATATATGCGGCGTGCCGGGCCGCTCCTGCCTGCCTTCTGTACCCGACGCGTGATTTACTATTTTTGCTTAGAACTCAAAAACTACGCTTCAAATCAAATTTTGGTAAAGAAAAAATTGTCTTAGAATGGTGTCAGGAATACGTCATTTTACAGACGGAAGGTTTTTCGGGATCACCCTGTATATATACACACACACACACACACACACATATATATATATATATATATATCATACATATATATAAGTATGTCCGTCTGTCTGTCTGACCGCAAACTACTTCCGCATTCATGGACTGATTTTCATGAAAGAGGTACCAAAATGTAACAAATTTTAGGAGAGAGGCTGCTATGTGGTTATTTTAAAAAGGTTTAGGCCACCCACGCAAAGAGATATCAGAATTGATTAGCGGGGAACAGCAAGTTATTACGCATAGAATATAGCTACGAGTGGAACAGTTGATGATCGAGGGGGGTCGAGGAATGTCGAGCTATAGTCTATTCGTAATAAGTTAGCGCGGGGAGGAAATTCACTGGGGCAAAAGAAAAACAGTTGAAGGTCGTGAGGCGAGGAAGAACGAGTTATACTCTATGCGTAATAATATGCGAGGACCTGAGCGTGTAATAGGGCATCAATGCCCACGCAAAGAACCACAAATTGACCACCGCACATGCACAGTGAAGAAGCGTAATTGGGAATGTCATTAAATCGTTAGGAAAAAAGAATGAAAATGGGAAAAATTAACAAGAAATTTAACGAAGAAGGATAAAAAAAAACACAAAGAAATTAAACCAACAAGGTATGGAAAAATTACAGAAATGGAAGATGGGTTGAATCTGATGTTGTTAAAGGCGAGAAGAGAGAACAATAAGGCAACAAAGTATGAGGAGGACGAGGAGATCGAACGAAGTTAAAGGTGAGGAGGAAATGACTCACTCAAGCATCCATCAGAGAAGAGGCGCGTTGAGGAACGGATTACGAAGAATATGATTCCCCCAAAACGGAGAATTAGCGGGATGGGGGGAAGAAGAACCGATTTTTAACGTAAATATGGAAAAACGAACGAAAAATTAGAAAAATAGATTAAAAAAAACTATATGGAAGGGGAAAAGAAAGAAGTGAGAAGAATTTGCGAATTTGAATGATTAAATAAAAGAAAGAGAAAAAAGAGACAAAAAGTGAGAAAAGGGAAAAAGACAGAATGGACGGAAAAGATATTGGTGAGGAGGAGAGGAATAAAATGGAAAGGACGCAGGAGAGAAGAAGAGATGAGAATAGAATAACTATACGAGGAGAGAAGAAAGAAGAAGAAATGAAGAATAGAGGGATTGAAGATTTACGGAAAGGTAAATATTAACATAAACGATTTTTAAAATTATGGGTTAGAGAAATGAAAATTAAAACGAAAAATGAAAGTCGGAAGGAAAGTGGGAAAAGTTAGGAAGAAAGTTAACCAAAAAAGATTAATAAAATTATAAGGCAAATAAAACAAAATAAAGAATTGAAAAATTAGATTATTTCAGAAATGGAAGATGGGATGGATCAAATGTTGATAGAGGCAGTAGAGGAATTGGAGGAGAGAATGAGAAAAAAAGAAGAGAAGAAAGAAGATGTGGAGGATGAAAAGATGAGAAGAGAAATAGCGATAAGAGAATGACTGTAGAAGGAGGAAAATGGTCAAGAAAAGAAAAAACGAAAAAGACTGATAAAGAAGAGGAATTTACATTGATGAAATTAGAAGAAAATGAATAGATATGTTAGAAACGAAAAATTATATATATATATATATATATAAATTATGTTTTTTAGGAATGAATTAAATTATAAATGAAATATATTTGATTAAATTGTATTTGATAAATAGGAAATATATTAGATTATATAATATTTGAATTTATATTCAATAAAAAAATATATTAAATAAAAAGAAAGAAATAGATATATAAAAATATATAATATATATTATTAATGGAAAAAGGCTTTGAGGCCCGCGCTTCGAAAAGCTAGTGTATATACAGGGTGTCCGAAAAATCATCTACTCCACTTCGGAAGGTGATTCGGGATCCAAAATCAAGCAAAAAAGTTCATATAAACATAGGTCCGGAAACGGAGCCGTTTCCGAGTTATAGCTACTTTTATGTTCAAAAATCGTAATTTAGAATCCGCTTGGCATCCCTCTTTCTTAATTATTTCTTAAATTAAAAATTTTTATTTTTTAATTTTTATTTGTTATTTTTATTTAATTTTTAATTTTCCATTTTTATTTAAAAAATTTTTTTTAATTTTTATTTTTAATTTATTTTTAATTTTATGTCTGAATAATGTCTTTCATCGAGACAGACGTATTGTTAGTTGCGTCCGTATCAATTTTGTTTTTGATTGTGTTTCATGGGATAAATTTCGGTCTCCTCTTGTATCCTTCTCGACATGTTTTTTGCCAAGACTATGTGAAGGGATCAAGCCAAAAGGAAAAAGAGAGATACTTCCATGAAGAAGCAAATAATTCCCATATGTTGATCCTTGACGCATCGTTGGAAGAGTGTTTTCACCTACATCACATATTATGCTACGACGCTCAAACATAATCGTTCGTTAATTTGTACATTTTATCTTCTTGTTTTTTGAATCTAATTTTATTTCCGTACTGAAGAGAGTCCAGTCGAGGACCGAAACCTATACGTTAATTCTTAGAATGTAATTGATATCAATTTTTTGCGAGGTTATTCAGTTAAATACAACACATTAGTTTAAATCATAACAGCGATATAATTATACGTTATATTTTCTACATATTAAATACAGTTTTTAAACATCAGTCCCTAACAACTATTGTTTACTAATGTTTGCTCCTTAAGCCCGTTTATTTATTGTTTTTTAATTTTAATTTAAAAAATTTTTTTTAATTTTTCAATATTTGTAAATACGATTATATTAGTTTTAAAAGAAATCAGTTGTTTTCACGACTACTTAAAGTCAGGTGTTTTCACAGCTACTTGAAATCAGTTGTTTTCGTGACTATTTAAAATCAGTTGTTTTCACGGCTACTTGAAATCAGTTGTTTTCGTGACTATTCAAAATCAGTCAGGAAAAAAATTTTTTAAATAAAAATGGAAAATTAAAAATTAAATAAAAATAACAAATAAAAATTAAAAAGTAAAAATTTTTAATTTAGAAGAAATAATTAAGAAAGAGGGATGCCAAGCGGATTCTAAATTACGATTTTTGAACATAAAAGTGACTATAACTCGGAAACGGCTCGTTTCCGGACCTACGTTTATATGAACTTTTTTGCTTGTTTTTGGGTCCCGAATCACCTCTCGAAGTGGAGTAGGCGATTTTTCGGACAACCTATATATATGAAGCATTTCTTCTGACGGAAGACCCCCTGTTGTCCAAAATTGGTTTCACTTAAAAGAGACCTATAACAGGTCAAATTAAAGGTCTTGAGCTCTACTTTCCAAATATGAATGGCAAAATTGATTTTACACTATGGCGAATCCAATATGGCGACCGAAATCACGTGACTTAGATTTTTTTGCGAAAATTTTTTGTGACTATAAAATCGCTTGAATAGGTCTGATTAAGATCTGTAAGGACTCAAATGATAGATCTTGTACTCTACTTTCTATACATATGTGGCGAAGTTGACTTCACGCTATGGAAGATTCAATATGGTGGCCGAAACCACGTGACGTTGACTTATTTTCAGATAATGGATGTAATACTTTTAAATTACATGTGATCAAGCTATAAAAGTATCTGAATTGAAAGTCCCAAAATGTTGGTCCGAAATTATAGTCCCCAAAATATTTGTCCCAAATTACAGGTCCCAAAATATTTGTCCCAAATTGTAAGTCCCAAAATATTGCAGGGCCTGTAAGGTAAGGACAAAATGTTCGAATAAGATATATACATAGACTGGCCCCTACCGTAAGAGGCAGCGTTGAAAGATCTGAAGGACAGAGAGATGATTCCGGGTATCTCTGTCCTTCTCTTTTGTCTCGTAGTGAGGGCACTGATGGGATGAGGGGAAACAAAGCGAGCATGCACATTACTTTCCTCTTAACTCCTACAATGTCCCCATCACGAGACAAAAGAGAAGGACAGAGATATCCGGAATCATCTCTCTGTCCTTTAGATCTTTCAACGCTGCCTCTTAGCGTAGGGGCCAGTCTATTATATAAGTCTATGGATATATAACTCCCAAAATATTATGGCAAAACGTCTGAATAAAAATAAATAAAAATAAAAATTTAAAAAGCAAGCTTTTATTTATTGAACTAAAAAAATAGAAAATAATTTTCTTTACCGAGCCACCTATGTGTGACTATACATAGAAGCTTGGGGCGCTCAAGTTTTAAATGATTAAGAAACTGGATTTTTTTGCTAGGAACATTTTGCTCCGAATTAAAGCTTGTAAAAATGTCTCTTAGTTTATCGTATTCTGCTCGTCAAACTCTTTCATTTGATTCCCATGTCAATAGGGTTGTAAAGAATATGATAGTCCATAATATGATAGCCAGTCCATGATATGATAGATAGTCCATGATATGATAGATTTTAAAACGGCTGCCTTGGATTTACCATATATATTGAATATACTATTATTCAAAAGCAAAAGTGATTTGTAAGATACAATCAAATTAAGAAAGGATAATTTAGGCAAGAAAAACCACACGCATTGATTTCCACAGCCGTTCAGGTTTATTAAATCTTTATATTTTTATTTTTCTTGATTACAAATTCCGCTGCTAACCGAATCGACTTCGATTAATTCCGAATTGACCGTTAGATTATTTACTCCGACTATGCTTAATATGTTAAACTCTGACCTTGTGATCCTCATCCAATCTGCTTGATTGAAAAAACTAGACTGGGATACATCTCTCCCGACGGCGGACACTCAATCTTGGAGGATTTTCTTGTCTGAAATTCCGCTCAACAAAGTGAAGGTCTCACACTGGCTAGGCAGCGACGGACCGAACACGAGAATCGAACTCCACGGGTTTCGCCGACGCATCGGAGCGAGGATATGCCGTGATGTACTTCCATTCCATCACTGAGAGCCACACCGCGCTGTACTTGCTGGCGGCGAAGGGCAAGGTCGCTCCGGTGAAGCCAGTATCGCGCGACTGGAACTCTGTGCCGCCGCCCTGCTAACCAACCTTGCAGCTCACACCCGTGCACTTCTAAAAACTGCCCACAGTGTCTGTCTTTTTCTGGTCGGATTCCAAAGTTGTTCTCTGCTGGATTTAAGGGCACGCATCGCGATGGAAGACATATGTGTCTAACCGGGTGTCACATATCCAACAGCACCTTCCAGAGGCTCAGGGGAGACACGTGCCTGGACGAGAAAATTCAGCCGACTGCGCTTCCCGAGGACTTCAGTCCGGCGGTCAGCCATCCGCTGTGATGGATGGGACCCGCATGGCTGCTTCAGGGCCAATCCTCCTGGCCGAATTGTGGCATCGAGCTCCCCGAACAACGAGCCGCCAACTCGATGAGTGTCATCAAACGAGCGGTCGCCAAGCCAGAAATTCTCCTTCGTTTCTCCTCGTTGCACCGGCTCTTGAGAGTCTCAGCTTGGTGTCTTCGCTGGCGACGGAAAACCGCATCCTCAGGGACGCATTACTACCGCACCAACACTAGAACCACGCGAAATCAACGACGCACTAATCTGATGGATCCACACTTCACAGACACTTCACTTCACTATAAGAACGAGATCTCACTACTAGGCAAGGGACGCGCAGTGCCGTCCCACAGCTCGCTTGTCAAGCTGAGTCCTTTTCTCGACCACGACGGCGTGATGAGAGTCGGAGGCCGATTAAAAAAAGCCATTCTATCGCAGGACGAACGACATCCCATGATCGTGCCACCGGACTCATGGGAGTGGCTCATTGGCGCACAGTACAATTGGACACGTTGCAATTGCGCGGACGGGTTCCGATAGCGCACGAGCCCGATAGCGCACGAGTGTTGCTAATTGGTCAGTTAGAACACTAGGACCTTCTGATTGGTCAACTATGCTGATTATTTTAAGCATAGGGCGATATGTGTGGTTGTGTGCTATCGGGCTCGTGCTAACGGGACCCTCCCCTTGCGCACCGTGCTATTAGACACATAAGATTGCGCACCGTTCGATTGGATACGTTACATTTGTCCACCGTTCAATTCGACACAGTTCTTTTGCGCACCGTTCGATTGGACACGTTACATTTGCCCACCGTTCAATTGGACACAGTTTTTTTGCGCACCATTCGATTGGACACATTACATTTGCCCATCGTTCAATTGGACACAGTTCTTTTGCGCACAGTTCTTTTGCCCACAGTTCTTTTGCGCATATTACTTTTGCCCACAGTTCTTTTGCCCACATTATTTTTGCCCACATGTTCAAATTGACTACGAGAGAAGAATTGAAGGAACGAATTCGGACTGCTTGCGCATCAATTACACCAGCTATGCTATTCAGTGTTCACAGAAATATTATCGAAAGATTACTTAAGTACTTGAAAGTACATGGTATGCTTTTTGAACACTTATTAAAATAAAAGTTACTTTTTTTCAACATAAAATCCTACTACAGACTAAGATTGTGTAAACACTGTTTCACAAAAGTGTGAAGTTTGGCGCTCCGAAAAATTTTGAATAATTGTAGCTCGGAAATTAATGATTGTAAAAAAAATTTTTTCGAATAAAAGTTACTTCTTTTTCAACATAGAATCCATTAATATTAATTTTTTGGGAAGGTGCTATTTAAAAAAACGGAGCTTAGTGCCCCCTACCCCACGAAGGGCCGATTACAGAAAATGAAAATAAGTCCACGTGAAAAAGCACATCAAATCGAGAAAATCGAATTCAAGAACATTAAGATCCATCTAGCCGTTTCAAAGATATTAAATTGTAACACTTTATCTGGCCCACCCTGTATAAGATATGTTGACGACATAGCATTAATGGTCCCACGAAACAATCTAGAATCACTTTTAGATGTATTTAACTCTTTCCATCCCAGATTGCAATTCACGATTGAAAAGAGTATGAACAACAGACTGAATTTCCTAGACATAACTATTATCATACAAGACGATCATTTCATTTTTGACTGGTTCCACAAACCTACATTTTCAGGACGCTATCTAAATTATTAAGTTAAGATTAGATGTAAATTTATTATAATGAAATAAAGGTCTGTTAGATAAAATCAAAGAAAATTACACAAAAGACTTAAAGAACCAGCGCAATGGTGAAAAGATGCGAAAAAACGGTTGTATTAATATAATAAACTTTATAAAACGTTTATTTAATTTAAGCGACAAACGCTGTGTTTCGATCCAATTCGGATCCTTTTCAATGTCAATCACAAAGTACAAAAATAAACATGAACATAAATAAAAATAAGATTGAAATTAACAGACATTTGTAATAAGTAACGAAAAGACGCTGAGCAAATAAATAATACTAAAAGAGTCAGAACTGTCAAATTAGATTACACAAAAATCGGGCAAATTCAAACTATCAAGAAAGCGCAACGCGTTGATAAGCGGATAAGCCCGTGTTTTCACACTCTCAATGTGTCATGAAAAACCAAACTGCTCTCCTTGATAACACGTGCCAGAAGGAAAATCCTACAACCAAGCCCACGTGCATCTCAAAATTAAAAGCGGTCAAAGATGCATAAGTCGATGACCAGTCGAAAACGCAGTGAGGCCTAATATGTTTTATTAAAGTCTTGATTAAGGTGACATTCTACAAAAAAGAAAGACGAAATAAAATATAGACTACTTAATAAATAGTTAGAAAAACACTCCGGAAACTGATACGGGATTTAAGTTAACAAAAGTAAAAATAAAGTTATAAAATAAAATAGAAAAAAATAAGATAAAGAAAAAATATAATGTAAAACAATTAAAAAAGCGTATCCGACACTGAATTGAGAGTAAGTATAATTAAGAAAATCTTTCGAAGGGAGAGCAAGATAGGCACAAACATAAATGTTCTTGTCGAAAGCACCGAAGATATGAGAGATATGAGAACGTAAAGAGGCACCGTGAGACCCCAAAAGAGAAGAGAGAGAAACATCATCAAGGAAAGGAAACAGAAAATGGCAACGAAATTATTTCAATGAATTTAATGTGAGAACCTTTTAATGATAGGCAAATATATCTTGTCTAAGAACTTGGTGTCACTCTGAATGTTGATGCTATGATTCTGGTTAGATCTATTGCAGAGACGAGTCCGGACTACTGGATCTGTAATTTCAAGAACGCAATAGAGTCAAGCAAATTATAAATGGGGATAATAAAGTGAATATTTTAGCTGCTGTTAACATAAATCCACACATAAGTCAACACCAATTAGAAAGAGAGTCTAACATTTCGCGAACATCGATTCGCCGATTGCTTAAGACTGAAAAATTTCATCCATACCATCTGGTTTTGCATCAAGAACTTTTGACAACGGACTACGACTAGCGTATCAGATTCTGTGCGTGGATGCGACGGGCTATCGAAGAGAACAATAACTTTCTTTTGAACGTCCTATTCTCTGATGAATCAACATTCACCAATTGTGGACAAGTAAATCGACATAATTTACATTATTGGTCCCCGGAAAATCCATACTGGATGCATACAGTACCATTCCAACATCGCTGGTCGCTAAATGTTTGATGCGGCATTGTCGGAGACTCTGTCATCGGGTCATATTTTTTTGAAGATACAGTAACGAGTCAATCTTATTATAATTTTTTAAGTAACGAGCTTCATGTACTGTTAGAGGATGTTCCACTGTGTATTCGACGAGATATGTGGTTCCAGCATGATGGAGCACCACCTCATTTTGCTAGAATTACGCGCACGTTGTTGAACAAAATGTTTGGACAACGATGGATTGGACGTGGTGGACTTATTCAGTGGCCAGCTCGTTTACCTGATCTAACACCTTTAGATTTCTTTTTATGGAGATACATAAAGGAAAAAGCATTTAGCACAGTTCCTACTACGAGAGAAGAATTGAAGGAACGAATTCGGACTGCTTGCGCATCAATTACACCAGCTATGCTATTCAGTGTTCACAGAAATATTATCGAAAAATTACTTAAGTACTTGAAAGTACATGGTATGCTTTTTGAACACTTATTAAAATAAAAGTTACTTTTTTTCAACATAAAATCCTACTACAGACTAAAATTGTGTAAACACTGTTTCACAAAAGTGTGAAGTTCGGCGCTCCGAAAAATTTTGAATAATTGTAGCTCGGAAATTAATGATTGTAAAAAAAATTTTTTCGAATAAAAGTTACTTATTTTTCAACATAGAATCCATTAATATTAATTTTTTGGGAAGGTGCCATTTAAAAAAACGGAGCTTGGTGCCCCCCATCCCACGAAGGGCCGATTGCGGAAAATGAAAATAAGTCCACGTGAAAAAGCACATCAAATCGAGAAAATCGAATTCAAGAACATTAAGATCCATCTAGCCGTTTCAAAGATATTAAACTGTAACACTTTATCTGGCCCACCCTGTATATATATATATATATATGAGGCATTCTTTCTGAACAGAAAACCCCCCCCTGCTGTCCAAAATTGGTTTCACTTCAAAAGAGGCCTATAACAGCTCAAATTAAAGATCTTGAACTCTACTTTTCAAATATGAGTGACAAAATTGATTTTACTATGGCGGCTTCAATATGGCCGAAACCACGTGACATAGATTAGAATTTTTTTGCGAAAATGTGACTATAAAATCGCTTGAATAGGTCCGATTGAGGTCTATAAGGCCTTAAATGAAAGATCTTGTACTCTACTTTCTATACATATGTGGCGAAGTTGAATTCACGCTATGGAAGATTCAATATGGTGGCCGAAACCATTTTTTGTTTATTGTTTTCAAAAATATGCCAATAATATTTTCAGGTTATATAAAATTGGATTCTTTAGCACAAAAGTTTTCTGCAATGTAGCAACCTTCTGTCATTTTCATTTTAAACATTTCTCTTGAGAAGTTTGGATTAAAGTTATACTTTTCAAATATTGGACCCAAATATTTGGTTGCAAAATATATGGTATAAGTTTACATGTGTTTGTAATTTTGAAGAGCTCATGAATACTGCAGTTCTAAAGCATTTTCATCACTTGAAAACCTTTTGATTAATAATTTTTTTATTTTGCATTAAAAAAAGCATGGTTTTTCATAATCTGAGGAACAGGTAAAACACTGCTAAACCTTTTATTGAGAAAGTGGCTCGTCTTTTTATGATCCTATTCACTATAATAAAAGGTTGTTATAACATTCTTAAATTTTGTTTTAGACCACTCAAACAGTTTTTGTGATGTTAAAATTGCTTCCGTTGGTTTACACAAGAGACTATGTTGCGCAGCTTCTCTTTTAAATAGTGCCCCGACGCCGTCCGAAATACCTTCACCATGTGCTGTAGCATGTACGTGCCATTCAGCTTTAATGCCAAAATCTTCTTCATGACGTAAAAATTGATCATCTAATACTTGTTTTTAAAATGTTGCTTTGCACCATCACTGAAATAAATGAGTTTTTTAGCTTTATGGTTGTTTCTGAGATACGGTACTAATATCATTTGAACAGTATATACCGCAGCCGTATCGTATTTCACACAAAAATATCAGACTTTTGTGCGTTACCTCTGAATTTTGCATATAGTAATAAACTACTGGGAATATTGTGCACTGGTCGTTGTTGAAATGGAGTGCTTGTGGTGCGTCTTGAACAACATATTTATAGTTTTCAGAGAAATCCAGAACAATCAACACTTCCCCTTGTTTCAAATTCTTTTTAATAGTTTCGAAAAACTCCGTTTGTTTTCTTGTAATAAATGAATGGGGTCTTAAAACAACCAATTTATTACATAGTTCTTCTACAAAATCTGTCGAGGCAAGAATTTGAGTCACAAGTTGACCTATCAGTTGCTGTCCATGCACTAAATTGAACTTCAAAAATGTTACTTTCATCTAACAAATCTTGCAAATACTTGGTAAAATTTTTTATGTTAGAACATTTATCACATTCACCTAAAAAGCACTTGTCATAAGATTTTTTGCATGTTATTTCTTGCAAACAATATTTGTAAACAATTATTAGATGGTTTGAATTGGCGGTAAGTTTCGCAACATCGATAGAATCTAAAAGAAGATTACAATTTTCATGGATAGTGCAAACGCATACAGAATGAGTCCCACTGGCACCTACGAGAATACAATGTTTCGATCGCAATTGAGCAAACTTACTGAAACTCACAGGAAATTCTGTAAAAATTGTGTGAAGTCCTTTCAAGTCTAAAAGAAGGCGTTTCTGAATTAAAGAGCGACCATTATCATTTTTTACAGACACATCTTTCACGCCAAATTCTGCTATTATCTTCATAGAAATCGATAATTTTTTGCACGTTCTTCAATGCTCTACTTTTCTTTGCTGTTGTATCTGCAAATACGCCTTCAGAGGCTTTTAACTCTTTAGCTTTTTTGCAAATTTCCAGCTGCAATTAAACTCATTGGCTAATTTATTGACACTCCATGTTTCTGGAAGAATTATAAGAATGCGCAATTTTAAAGGGTCAGTAACTTCTAGCATCGAGAATTTTTCTTTCAAACTATTCAGCATATCTTTCAGTTCAACTTCTCTTGATGAAGGAGAAGTTGTTGAACTATTGGCCATTGAGTTATCTACATCTATCATGCTCAACAGATTGTGATAAATCACTGCATGCCGAGTTTAAAGGAAGTGAAAATATGCTATTTTTACGACCATTTCATTTTCTACAAATTTTAGCATAAGTAGAGAGATTCGGAAATAAATCACGTAAGCTCTTGAATAATGGTTTCAAATTATTTCCTTTATAACGGAAAGGCCGTAGGGATTGCTGCATCTATCAGAATGATGAATACTGTTATAGGACATGATCAAAATATTAATTATTGATAATATTTCTTGAATTTTAACTATAGACAGTAAAAAGATTGGTCGATAGTCTTGAAAAAGACTGGTTGGATAGGCTTGAAAAAGACTGGATGAATAGTCTTCAAAAAGACTGGTTCATGGTCTTGAAAAAAAATAATTGATAGTCTTGAAAAAGACTGGATAGTCTTAAAAAAGACTGATTGATAGTCTTTAAAAAGATTGGATAGTCTTAAAAAAGACTGGTTGGATAGTCTTGAAAAAGACTGGTTGAATAGCCTTGAAAAAGAGTGATGATAAATTTACTGCGAAATATATGTTAACAAAGAAAACTAATTATAATGCTTTTCATATACATTATGAGTCTTGCTCGAGAAGTTCCTATTTACTCTATCCGGCGCAGTTTACTAGTGAACTGGCATACGCTATTAAGCGGCGTTATATATGTATACTATAGAATAGAAAAGATATAGAAAAGATGTGAAATGATTAATTTTGTATAAATTCATGAGAATACTCTAATATTTATTATTAAACATTTCATAACCTTAATTTGAGTCTACAGTTTACTACTGCTGCTTTGGGCCGACTATTGTGGGTCCAGTATTTGTCATAAAGAATTTTACAAGCTTTTATTTAACTTGGATTTCTGTCTATCTGTCTGTCTGTCTATCTGTCTGTCTGTCTGTCTATCTGTCTGTCTGTCTGTAAGGGATAAATATGGCGATCGATTTTTCGAACACTTCCCGATATCCGATCATGCTGAAATTTTGCATACAGCTTTGATTGAGATGACAATGCAACATAGTACATTCAACCAAATTAAGAAAGGATAATTTAGGCAAGAAAAACCACACGCATTGATGTAATATGCATAAAGATAATTTAAGAAAAATAAAATTAAGTTATTGACTTCGTAATATTTACATTCGTGAGAAAAAACGCAAATTAAGAGAGATGTACATATTAAAATCAAATTATAAAATCTCGCATAGCAAACGTTTCGATCTATTGCAGATCCTTCTCAATGCTAACAGTACAGAAAAAGGTCACTTGCAAACAACAATATACAAAAATTAAATCGCAAAACAAGGTCGGAGTTTAACATATTAAGCATAGTCGGAGTAATATAACGTTAATTCGAAATTAATCGAAGTCGATTCGGTTACCAGCGGAATTTGTAATCAAGAAAAATGAAAATATAAAGATTTAATAAACTTGAACGGCTGTGGAAATGTCCGCAAGTCGGCATGTCACTCACCATGCAATAAACAAGATCGCAGTTGTGTGGAAAAAGAGTGATGAAAAAAAAAGAAGGATGGTATGCGAATATATAAGGGCAGAAATACCATAAACCATCCACACTCCGAATAGCGTCGACAAATCCTTATTTAGTAAAAATAATGTAATAACTCCAAAGCCGATAAGTCAGGATCTGAAAAATTAAGGCAGCAGAGCAACACCTTCTAGCAAACATCACCAAGCGAAAAATGTGAATGTATGGATAGCAATAATTTAGACGTAAAAATAGATATAAAATTAGTAAATATTGTTAAGAGGAAATACGTACAACGGGTAGCTAATATGCAGAAAGAATAACAGAGAATAAAGAAAAAGCGGAATAATAATAGGAAAATTATAAGCTAGATGTATCGCATACAGGATAGCGTGACGTACTGAAATCCGCGATAACGGAGCGCCAAGCTAGCAAATCGCGAAGAGGAGGAAGGGGAGAAGAAGTTCAGGAATAGATCGAGTCAGGGAATTCATAGATTTGATGTTGCGGAAGATTTGATGACAGTAAGGTAGACATTGTCGAAGTTACTGGTATCATTCTGAACATTTAAACCGTTGTTTTGTCGTGTAATGTGAATCATTTCGGAAATTATTCTTCTGAAGAACGAAGAATCTTGATCTAAGACTTGAACGTCATTCCATAAAAATTCATGTCCCTCTAATCTGTGCTGGGACACTACTGATAGGGATTTAGAAGGTCGATCAATGTTAGATTTATGCTCGCGGACACGTGTCGAGAGTTGTCTACTCGTCTGTCCCACGTAAGATGCAGTGTAATTGGCGCAACAAATTTTATATACAACGTTTGAATGACTTCCAGTCGGTAAAGGATCCTTGTGCGTTTTGATGAAACGATTCAATTTATTTGACACGACGAAAGCTAAAGATTTATTAAGCTTAGCCGCAATATCTTTGAATTGCTCAGAAACACCTCTGATGTATGGAATCACAAAGAAGGAAGGAGCAGGAGAAGGGGAAAGAAGGGAAGCAGGAGTGGAAGGAGACGTAACTTTATTATGAATCAGAGATTTAATTCTGCTTGTGACTGTAATAAAAATGAAATTTACAGGATAACCGTTCTCAAGGAGTATATCAAAAATGAGTTTGAAATTCTTTTCATGAAAACGAGGGTACAATAGTTTAAAAATTTTATCAGTAAGGCCAATCACTACGTCCCTTTTGTGTGACAAGGGAGAGAAAAAATTCAGAAACCTTCCAGAAAAAGTGGTTTCAAGTACCAATCGAATTCGATGTGATTGTTGTTAATAATGATTGTCACATCTAAGAAATTAAGACAATTGTTGTTGGCAATCTCCATTGTAAATTTGAGTCTTTCATGAAAAGAATTGAACACTGTGATAATGAGATCAAGAAAGGAAGAAGGTGCAATCAAAGCAATGTCGTCCACGTATCTGAAGTAAAACGGGAGATGGAAGGGAAGCTGTGCGATAGCTCTATTTTCCAGATCCTGCAGGATCAGGTCCGCGCAAATCGGGGAAAGAGGGAATCCCATCGGTGTTCCAAATATTTGTTTGTAAATCCTCTCATTGAATTTAAAAAAAGGTTGAATTCAACACCAGTCTGAGTCCGATTAGGAATTCCAAATATGGAATCTTAATTTTTTCTTTGAGAAAATGCCATTGTTTCGCAACACTGTGTATAATCAAATCTGTGGGAACATTAGTAAATAAAGAAACGACATCGAGTGAAATGAGTCTGAGATTGTCATCCACGTAAAGATTAATTTTGTTCACTAATTCAAAGCTGTTGGAAATATGACTTTTAAAATGTGGAAGATTCTCATGTAGGCAGTTGTGGAGGAAAGTCGTGAATTTGTGGAGAGGGCTATTGATTGACGAAACAATAATTCTCAAAGGACAGTTGGTCTTGTGGATCTTCGGCAAACCATACGCTCGTGGCAACGTGCCATCGCTAATATAAAGTGATCGCTTTGTATAGGAAGAAATGTAATTTTTTTGATTCCACCTTTTTAAATGTTACCTTTAAATGTTGTTAAGTTCATTGCAAATTCTTTTAGTAGGGTCCTTATTTACAACCACATAAGTATCGGAATCGCTCAGTAATTCGTTCATCTTTGATATATAAACGCTTCTGTCAAGCACAACGGTAGCATTGCCCTTATCAGACTTCGTGACAGTCACTTCAGGATGATCCGCCAAAAAAATTCTACTAATTTTATTTAATTTTTTTACGATCGAAATCGGAGCAAGTTTTCGAATTATCTACAAGATACTTTTCTAAGTAATGTGCAGTATGATTTCTAATATATTGAGAAACCTCAGGTTCCAGTCTTCTTATACCGCATTCAATATATTTAATAATTTCGAAAACTGACCGAAATGAATTGTTCCAGTTCGGTAAACTGAACTTTTTTCCCAATTGCAAGAGGCATTGTACTTCAAAAGAAATGTTCAAAGAGGATAAATTGAGGAACCATTTATTATTGATGGAATTTAAAAAGGAGACTGGGGGAGGGGGGTTGGATGTGACTTAATCGAGATTTTAAGCAAGGAAGAGGAAGGAACAGAGGAAGTAGAAAAATTGAAGTCAGGAAAGTCCTTCTTGCAATCGAGAGTAGAAGTGTTGGATTTAAGCCTTCTCTTGTAATTATTATCATCGGTCTTTGGAGCAAAACTGTAATAATAAGAAAAAAAGAGAGATGCTGTTATGGTTCTGTGTTTTTTGGCGATCATCCATCTAAGTTTGTTGTCCAATCTACGTCTCTCGTTATAAATGACACACTAGAAGAACATGGACTGTATTAAAATAATTATCCAGCAAGTATGCCGGAATGGACTCGTAAGCTGCTCTGGCAAACTGTAGTTCAGTATAACGAAAACGGCGCAAAGATCTAAATGCATCCGCAATCTCAATATTCAATAAACGTAAAGCTGTTTTAAATTTGACGCTGTCGTACGTTCGAACCGATTTATTATTTGAAAAAGAAATATCATTGTTGAAAAGACGTGTAAGATATGGTGGAAGCAATTTAAATTTTTTGCAATTTCTTAAAAATCTTATTCTTTCCCGAATCTGTATCATGCAGATGTGAGCACGAGACCATTTCCTTAAAATATTTCTAACTTCAAGTCCAAACAGAGACTTAATAAAATTATAAAAACTAAATTCTTTAGAACGAATATTTCACCGGTGTAATATTAAGTCAAAAAGAAATTATTCAAAAGCAAAAGTGGTTTGTAAGATTCAATCAAATTAAGAAAGGATAATTTAGGCAAGAAAAACCACACGCATTGATGTAATATGCATAAAGATAATTTAAGAAAAATAAAATTAAGTCATTGATTTCGTAATATTTACATTCGTGAGAAAAAACGTAAATTAAGAGAGATGTACATATTAAAATCAAATTATAAAATCTCACATAGCAAACGTTTCGATCTATTCCAGATTCTTCTCAATGCTAACAGTACAGAAAAAGGTCGCTCGCAAACAACAATATACAAAAATTAAATCGCAAAACAAGGATCTTTACTCGCATGGTGACCAGAACAAGCCGAGTGGATCGAACAAACAACATGCAGTTTCCGCGAGGATGCGCTTCTTCGTGAACTCGGTGACTTGCTGGGATTGAATCGCGTAAGTGAAGTGATCATCGGCTGGGTGCCAGAGCAGTCCTAGGAGTGGAGTGAGCTTGAGCAAGTGACCAAGAATGTGATGTCTTTGCAAGTCGTTGCTCCTGAGGAACTCCGATGAGAACGTTGAGGTTGGATGCCCATTTCCTCAGTGGAAACCCGCTCGCCGTGCACAGGTCGCAGAGTTCTTTCTGAAGCAAGGCGGCTTCCGACGCGATGCTTGCTCCAGTCACGATGTCATCTACGTATGTGTCTGTCTTCAAGGCGACGGCTGTTCGCGGGAACTGTGGACTCTCGTCGTCAGCGAGCTGATGCAGTGTCCGGGTAGCCAAAAACGGTGCGCAAGCTAGACCATACGTGACCGTCATTAAGCGATATTCGCGAACGTGAGTGATATCGTACCGCCAGAGAATTGCGATCTTCTGGGTAAACGAGGATCTGGCGGCATTTTCTCAATGTCCGTTATTAGAACGTGGCGATGTCAACGTCAACGCAGAAGCACGTCGGCGAGAGTTGGTAGGAGATTGGCGTCTACGAGCAATTGTGCGTTCAACGAGGTACCAGACGTCGTTCATTGCGACCCGTTGAACACAAGGAGCTTCGTGGTTGTACTGGAATTCCGTACAGGACTCCATGGTGCGGTAAGTAACAAGATGCGACGATTTAATCTTGTGACGATCAAATGCGTTGACTTCCTCCATGTGTTGCAGGTTCTCGTATTCAAACATGAAGGAATGGTACAACTCGTTGAACTTGATATCCTGAGCACAGCGATACTCCATTGCGGCCAATAGGCGCTCGGCCGACTTGCAGGTTTCGGAGGAGTCTCTACGGCAGTGATCCGGAGAATGGCAGTCTCACCATTTATCGCCCGGTGGATGTACGGCTGTGTGTGCGGGCGAAGATCTCCTCGCACTTCTCTTCCTCGGGGATAAGAGTGACGGTGGCGGAAGGCTCCTTGTCCTGCTTCCAAAACTGCTGAATGAGGTCGTTTAGCTCGTGATCGATGGTGCATTGATGCGAATTATGGTGCCCTTGGGATGTCATTCTGCATCCTCCTGACAAAATCCATCCGTTGTCTTCTGCGCGATAGGCTCATCCCTGCGTCCTTTGCGACGCCCATTTTGGAAGATAGTGGAGTACACATCAGCACCGAGAAGCAAATCGATCGGGTTTCGACTCAGGTACTGAGGGTCCGCCAGAGTAAGACCACGTAGGTGTGACCAACTTATTTTGCTTCGAATAATGGATCCTTGGTATGACGAAAGACGCTGAAGAACGTACGCTTTTAAGAGAACTTCTCCTGTCGCTCCAGAGAAGAGGTTCAGAAGCATCTTTCCGCGAGTAATCCCGGATGGTGCTCCTCCAACACCAGCAATTGACATTGAGGAGCGGAATCGCGGCAGGCGCAGACGTTGCGTCAAAGTCTCAAAGATCAAGGAGACTTCTGTTCCCTGATCGATCAGCACTCTGACGGCTTAAGGTCATCCCATGCGATAGTGACACGTGCGGTAGCGAGAAGAATCGCTCTATGGTCCGGTGAGAGTCGCGTTGTGCACAATGTGTTCGCTTCGTCGAGTCAAGTGTATGCGTCGTGTAAGAGTGTGTGGTGTCGTGATTTACAGATGAAGCACGTTTTAACAGA
This sequence comes from Camponotus fellah, assembly GCA_030586385.1. Taxonomy (NCBI): domain Eukaryota; kingdom Metazoa; phylum Arthropoda; class Insecta; order Hymenoptera; family Formicidae; genus Camponotus; species Camponotus fellah. The sequence goes on along the minus strand of JAPIVC010000599.1, from coordinate 20,265 downwards.
TTGACACTGCCGTCAGTTACCGAGACAGTTGTAACAGAGTCTGTTCGCTTCTACGATGTTCTTTTTCTCGCTTGCAGACTTCGCCTTAAATTCCGCGCACTGCATGAGAGAGTGTTTCCCCTTGCACACGGCGCACTTCGAGATGTCGGAATTGGTTTTGATGAAGTGCGACTTCGCAGATCGTGAGGCTTCTCCCGATTTCGCGAACTTCGGCTTCGCGGCGTTCAAGGTGAATATGCGTTTTGATATGAAGTCTACTAGAGTGGCTCGGCGGTTCGACGGAATCAGATATCAAGCCTCCCACTCGAGCCGAGTTCGAGGATCGAAGAGCTCGACATTTAGGTGGTTGAAGAGGTCCATCCCGTGGGAGGCAATGGGCTTGTCTATGCTCTCTTGTGCGTTGACGGCGGTCGTGATGACGTTGAAGATGCGGGTCAACTCCTCGGCACGGCGGTAAACGAGGCGAAATTGGTTCGGATCAGCTCTATTTTCGAAGTGTCGGCTTAAAATTGACCATGCTCGCTCATAGTTACTCCCGGTAATAGATAATGATCGTATTAATCTTTCCGCAGGACCTTGTAAGCAGGAACGGAGGTAGTGTAACTTCTCGACGCTGGAGATTGATGGATTGTCACCAATAATTGAGAAGAGATCTCGGAATGCTGGCCAATCTCCATACGAGCCCGAACGGCTGAAGCTTAATAGACAGCGAGTGCTTTTCTTTAACGAGTGCTTTTGAACCGACTTGGTTTTCGGTGGTGGCTATCTCAGGTTTCAGTTTATCCGCTTACCCGGTTAGCAAGCTTCGCAAGTCACGTAAGACGTCTCCGCGAGGTAAATAAAATCAGTTTTGGCGTACTCACTCTCATGAAATCTTTCTTTCAGGGCTGCATGAATGAGCTTGTGCTGTGCCTTGATTTTTCCCACAGGTTGTCGAGGATGGTGAGACGAGCTTGGATGGCGCCAAGGGAGATGTTCGTGAAATCCATCTTTCTGAGGTTATCCACGGAGCGAGACATGCGACTGTGGATCTCGTTCTGGGCTTCCAGTAACGCTCTTAAATAGACACTTATTTTCTTCGATTGCTTGTCTTTAGAAATGCACTGCACGACACCAGAAATTTTCACCCATGTACTGAGGATGCGGATAATTATCCGGCTCAAAGGACCAGAAATGTTCGCGGATGGGCGTGACAACGCAGAAATTAAGAGCGCGGCGGATGGACGACCACGAAGATTGTTTTACGATCAAATAACACCACACGACACGTAATTTTTTTTGTATTTTTTTTTGATAGTTTTATTTGAAGACACCACAAAATAAATGAATTAAAACTAAACTATATATATATATATATATATATATATATATATATGTAACGTCGGATTTTTCGCGTCCTAATATCGCAGTAATTGATTTTGGATAGCCGTCGGTTCCAGGAATTAATAACGAGACGTGAGAGTAGGTAAAAGAAATGTTTATTGTGTAAGAAGTGTGCTATGTACAAGTGTAAGTGTGTGTGTGTGTGTGTGAGTGCGGGCGCGTTAAAGCGCGATAGCTCGATCCACGCGAGATCAATCGTTCAATTCGATCGGCCGGAGAATTGATTATTTTGTAATCGGCGGGTCGCGATTTACGGCCGTTGCGGATGCCCTTTTGCAATGCAATTGCAATCGCGACGGTAGCTAATATCGCTCGCTTACGAGTGGTAATTCGCGATCTAATGCGCTTAAAACTTCGTGCGCTTGTTATGCGCGGAAGATGTGTTCGGTTGATTCTCAGAATCGCTCGTTATCAGTTCTCGCGCGCGCGTTTTTGCTCTTCGCGTTTTTATATCGCCGTCGGCGGTGGGCTTTAAGCCGGATGTAGTATTGCCCGCCCGATATTTCCCTGGAAGGAATAAGGATTGCGGAAGGCGTCGCGACGCTAGCGAGCGTCGGAGGCGGCTCAGGTTCCACCTCGTGATAGGCGCGACGCCTAAATGGGGATCTAGGATGAGATGCGATCCTTGAGCACCGATATCGATCGGCGGAGGCAGCGTTCTCACTACCCTCTGGCTCGTCGGTATTCGCTTTGGATTATTCTCTATGCTTGGCTTGCCTTCAGACTAGCTTTCGCTCGAGAGAATCGGAAGGATCTGATCTCATCTGCCGCCGAGAGCCCTTTTTATACCGCGCTAATCACCCGCGCCGGCGTATTCGATAATTACTCCCACCTGACGCCGGTAAGACAATCGGTTTGAAACGGGTGCGCCAGGGGGAGTTCGGGGTGCCGGCCACGGGTTTTCAAACATCGGCTCCCGACGGCGGTGTTCGGGATGCCGCATGTGGTTCTCAACCGGCGGCTCCCGGCCGACGGTGTTCTGTCGGCATTCCTACCCGGTCTTTTGCTACTGATTTAAAAATGTGGGCGCACAGCCCCCTGCTCTTGCCCGACCGATGGTCGTCGGGCGGCAGCTTCCGGCCGGTGTTCTGCCGGGAACGATGCAGTTTTGGAGGTCGTTACATATATATGTACAAAATTTCAGAAATTGAGCTCAAGGCGGAGTCCGAAGAAAGAATAGCGGAGGTCGTATAAATTTGGCGGTGTAACAGTGCGGTTTAGTGAAGCGGTTTTAACTAAGCGAGATTTGCGAAAAGTGCGAGACTTTGAGGGATGCGCGTTATATAGTGGGATGCCCGTTATATAGTGAGGAATTTTGGGCACGTTGCGACGTGGACCAATAAATTTTATATGTTAGCAGTGACCTCAGCGCGTTGCGTATAATTGGTCGTTGATGAGGTCTGACACAGTGCTGCCAGAAATGAGCCCCTGCACGCTCGGCACGGACACGTACACAAAGAAGGGAGACTGTATACGTGTGGCGCTCGGCGCTCGGCTATCTTCGGTTCGGCGCTCGGCTATCTTCGAGCGGCTTCGGGTAGTAGAGGAGCGCCGACGTATAATCTACTGTCTTTTCTCTCGCGCTGTAGCTGTAGCTAACGCCTTGAAAATCCTATATTAGCGGTTCGATCTATTTATGAGATCTCGCGTGAAAACTTCTAAAATTTACACGTAAAATTTAATAAATCCTTAATCCCTAAAAATTTAAATAAATTAATTAAATAAATATGGAATAATAAAAGATGAAAAGAGAATAAATTATAAAAATCCACTCTTGGTATACGTTTTTCTCTTAAGAAATAAATATAATTAATTATATGTCACGGATTACATGTGCAATCACTTGATAAAAATAATATATGTATTTTAAACACATGTTTTATACATAATGGACATTAAAAACAATAGGACTTTATGATTTTATTGAGAAATATATATTTAATAGGGGAATGTCTTATTTAAAATAATTTAAAAAATATAATTTTATAACGTCAATTGTATAAATACATATTTATAATAAGTATATTTATATTTTTTATTCCTATAATACAATCCTATAGAACAATTTTAAAGTAACTTTTTTGTTATTTTATTGTTTTATTGTTTTCATTTATTTTTTGAGGCCGCGGGGCCGGGGGGGGGGGGGGGGGGGGGGGGGGGGGGGGGACCGCTGCAGCGCCCCCAATGCAATAGACGGCGACGGGGGGGGGGGCGACTATTGATATAAAAAAATATAAAAAATAATAAATGAAATACAATCGACAAACATAATAACGGCAAAAAAAACATAGAAAGAAAAAAATATGCATAATCAAATACATACATAATTATAAAGATAAAGCGGCGCGACACATCACAACTAATCCTCAAGAAAGCCCAATGCAAGATACCTCCTAGGCGGTATAAAACGCAAGGAGCAATGCACAGGAATATAAGAAATATAAAAATGTAACCGAAAGCCATGCACTAAGTGACTTAATATTAGGCCAAAGGCAACTTACTCAGACCGAGAAAATTAGCAAGGATGATACATACACTCCATATGTAAATACTCAACTGAACCGAAAATTTCGAACAGAAACGACAATGTAGTCAACAAAACAAAGGCAGATAAACATTTGATTCGATTATATCTTCGATATTGTTGTCAATAATAGACAAACAAGCTGTTCAATTTTAAGGTATCATTATGGAGGTCAACGCATTTTTTTGGCGCTTAAAACAGTTATTTTCTAAACTTAGTAATAGACATGAGGATGACATCATGGTCGGCGAAGATTCAATCGATGATAACAATAATAATAATAAAAAGATTTCATATTTTAATGTCCCATATGTGAAAAATATATCTGAACGTTTTAGGCATTGTATTAGAGATCTAGATGTTAGACTTTCTTATACTGGAATTTAGGGAGGACTTATTAATGTTGAGAAGGATAAATTGCAGAAGGATTCACGTAGTAACATAATATATAAGATCAATTGTATGAATTGTGATGCTTCCTATGTGAGACAGACGGGACTTATTGAAGACACGAATTAAAGAACATAAAAGGAACCTGACATCTGTCACTGCTAATCATAGAATCATACTTTTAATTTTGATGATGTTGAAATTTTGGATGAGGAAACATTTTTAGAAGAGATTGGTATCAGAGCTGATTTATATTAAACGCCAAAAAAATGCGTTGAACCTCCATAATGATATTAAAATTGAATACAGCTTGTTTGTCTATTATTGACAACATATCGAAGATATAATCGAATCGATGTTTATCTGCCTTTGTTTTGTTCACTACATTGTCGTTGTTATTGTTCGAAATTTTCGGTTCAGTTGAGTATTTACATGTGGAGTGTATGTATCATTCTTGCTGGTTTTCTCGGTCCGAATAAGTTGCTTTTGGCCTAATATTAAGTCACTTAGGCCCGTTTCTATCAATTTTGCGTTAACCCACAGTCTAATGAAATTTCGATTAAAATTAAACTTTAGTTTAATATAGACTGGTTTCTACGAACACTACATTGAATACGTTTAGCTAAACTTATACCTTATATGACATAACTTCGAACATTTGTAGAAATAGGACGCTGATTGGTCCAATATTGGCTCTAATAGAATTAGTGGGAAATCAAAAATTTTATGTTGTATATCAATTTTATTATATATAACAAATATCACATAAATACATATAATATAAGCAAAATTTATTAGTAAAATAAAGAACTGAAGTAAGCTCTAACTTTGGGCTACTAGAAATAAAATCTGTGTATACACACATATATATATATGTGCAAAAATTAATTACATATATTTTTCTATTAAAATTATAACGTTGGTGGTAGAGTTATAAGTTTTAGATGTTACAAATTATAAAATGGAAAATAAACAATCACGAAAACGCGCTGAACTTCACACAAGCAGAAAAAATGATTTTAATCGATTTAATATTAAAACATAAACATATAGAAAATGATCTGATAATATAACCTTAAAAGATAAAGAAAAAAGTTGGAAAATAATAGAGAACATACATTTAATAGTATTTCTTCGACAGAATTTCGAAGTTCAGAAGTTTTAAAAAATTGTTGGGACAATTTAAAAAAAAAACCAGAAAATTTTTTGCAGATGGAAAAATGAAATTATATAAAACAGGTAAATTTTTTGTCTTTATATTTTTATAGAGCATTATTTTTAAACATCATATTTGCTGTAATTAATATTGTATTAGACATTCTATAATAATTTTAATATTTAATAATTTTGTATTTTAATATTTGTATATGGAATTTTAATATCAGGTGGTGGAGCTTGTGAATCAACATCAGATATAGTAATGGAACGCATAAGAGATATAATAAAATCTTCAGTCGATGGCTTAACAAATAATTTTGATAGTGATGTCATAGGTAAAATGTCTTTATATTATTTTATACAGACACATTATTTTTATTATATATTATTGTTATTACTTATATTATTTTTAACAGAATCAAGTGAAACTTCAACGTCAACTTGCCTCAACCTTCAACGTAAAATGCCTATAATTACAAATATAATTACAAATATAATTAATGCAAAAGGTTTCCGGATGGATGCCGCGTGATTTGACAGCGTAATGTCGACGTTTCGCAAACGTTGCAGTTTGCATCTTCAGGGCTGAGAGCTCCGATATTGGGCTTTCTTGGATTGTGGTCCTTATATATAGGTTTCCAGGTTCCTCTGCGAGAAAGTATTCTGTTATGAGGCCCCCTGGTGGTGAGAGTGCATACTAAGGACGGTGTGCCATATAGTGCTTGTTTGATAGCCTTTGTCGCGGTTGAGGTTGTCGGGATGTTTTAGAATTTCTAGGGCTTCCCGATGTTTCCTGGCGAAATAGTTTTGTGTGGAGGCTAATCTGGTTGTTTTGTCTGGTTGTATTGCACCGAGTGTCCCGTCTCCATCCAATGTTCAGCCAAGGCTGATTGACTAAAATGGTTGTATTTGGCACATCGTTGGTGTTCTTTAATGCGTGTACTGATCTTTCTCCCAGTTTCTCCTATGTACACTTTTCCGCAGGCGCAAGGAATCTTGTACACACCTGGTGTATCCAGGTGTGATCTCTGGTCCTTGGGATTGGGAAGCAATTGCGCAATCTTTCTTTGAGGTTTGGAAATTACTTTGATGTTGTGTTTACCCAGGATTCTGCTAATGCGTTCTGTTGTACCTTGGAGATACGGAAGGATCGTCCACTTCTTATCTCTCTTATCTTTTCCTTCTTCTTCTTTTTCACTCGATATCTCAATATTGGAAATTTTGTTTTTCAGTCTTTCTGTTGTTCGAATGATGTCTTTTCTGTTATATCCATTCTTGGTTAAGATGTTCTAGTTCTTCATTCAGGGAAGTTGGTTCAAATTGTTAAACTTCTGTATATCAGTGAACTAATGACAGAATTCTTTTGAGAGGGATGATGATGGGAAGTAGCCTGGAGGTAACGGTCCGTATGTGTTGGTTTTCGATAAACCCGATGGCCTAAGGTACCATCCTCGTTCTTCTTAACCAACACGTCTAGAAAGGGGATCTGATTATTCTGTTCTGTTTCCATTGTGAACTGAAGTTGGGGTGGGAATTGAGAAAATCGAGGAATTGAGGGAGCGTTTCTCTGCCATGGCTCCAGATGACAAAGGTGTCATCAACATATCGGAACCATGTAGAGGGTTTGAGAGGTGCGTTTTTCAGGATTTTATTCTCAAAATGCTCCATGAAAATGTTGGCAATAATGGGTGAAATAGGGGATCCCATTGCTGCTCCAGAAGTTTGTTCATAGAACTCTCCTTGGAATTGAAAATAGGTTGAAGTTAGGCAATGTTCTATTAATGGGAGAAGATCTGCGGCGATTTTGTCAGACTTTTTAATAATATCTAGTGTATCTTGGACTGGAACATTCGTGAACAAGGTTAAGAAGAACGAGGATGGTACCTTAGGCCATCGGGTTTATCGAAAACCAACACATACGGACCGTTACCTCCAGGCTACTTCCCATCATCATCCCTCTCAAAAGAATTCTGTCATTAGTTCACTGATATACAGAGCTTTAACAATTTCTGAACCAACTTCCCTGAATGAAGAACTAGAACATCTTAACCAGGTCTTGACCAAGAATGGATATAACAGAAAAGACATCATTCGAACAACAGAAAACGAAAGACAGAAAACAAAATTTCCAATATTGAGATATCGAGTGAAAAAGAAGAAGAAGGAAGAGATAAGAGAGATAAGAAGTGGACGATCCTTCCGTATCTCCAAGGACAACAGAACGCATTAGCAGAATCCTGGGTAAACACAACATCAAAGTAATTTCCAAACCTCACAGAAGGATTGCGCAATTGCTTCCCAATCCCAAGGACACACCTGGATACACCAGGTGATTACAATTCCTTACTACCGACGGAAAAGGAGAAACTGGGAGAAAGATGGAGTACACGAATTAAAAAAAACCACAGATATGCCAAATACAACCATTTTAGTCAATCAGCCTTGGCTGAACATTGGCTGGAGACGGGACACTCGGTGCAATACAACCAGACAAAACAACCAGATTAGCCTCCACACAAAACTATTTCGCCAGGAAACATCGGGAAGCCCTAGAAATTCTAAAACATCCCGACAACCTCAACCGCGCCCAACGCCCTCCCCCCCGCCCGCTATGCACCCCGTCCTTAGTATGCACTCCACCACGGGGTCTCATACAGAATACTTTCTCAGATGGAACCCAGTGAAATCTATATAAGGACCACAACCCAAGAAAGCCCAATATCGGAGCTCTCAGCCCTGAAGATGCAAACTGCAACGTTTGCGAAACGTCGGCATTACGCTGTCAAATCACGCGGCATCCATCCGGAAACCTTTTGCATTAATGATTCCATTGGCCGCGAAAGCCTCAAAACTACAAATATAATTATATATAAAACTCCGACACATAATACTAAATCATGTAAAACAGTTATAAGTACAAGTCCTACAATTAAAACTACAAATTTGTGAAATGCCAAGAAATAGTATTACTGTAGATGAATGGCTTGATGAAGATAATATAATAAACGAAGATTTATGTGAGAATGATGTACAAACTGTAAGTATTCAAAATGTATGTTTTAATTAAAATAGATTATTATATTAATTATGCGTATTTGTTTTGTAGTGTCTGAAAGTCAAAAACACCAATGAAACGATATACGATGAAAATCAATCGAGTAGTATAGAAGATTATAAATAACAACAATTATGAAAATAAATTTAATGACAATCATGAAAATCAAACTATAAATGAAACTGAGATTGATGACAATAGCAATGTAAGTTACAAAAAAATATATTTAATACAAATTTTTAAATTTTTTTATAATATATTATAATTATTAAACACTTTATAATTATTAAATTTAATCGAATATTTTGTATATTATTTAAATATTATATTATATTAATATTATATACTATTATTAATCATTTTTATATATCATTATATAATATATCATAATATATATCATAATATATCATAATATATCATAATATATCATTTTTATATATATTATTATAGTTGGTAAATAATAATAGAAGACATCCATATACAAAGAAAAAAAATCAATTAAATAAATGTATGCAAGATTATATTAAAAACGATAGTAATGAAAACGATTTTGATGAAAATCAAAATATGAATGAAATAGAGATTGATGAAAATAGCAGTGTAAATTATAAAAAATATATTTAATACAAAATTTTTAATTTTAAGTATTTATCTTTGTTATTATTACATGTAATTAAATATTTTTAATATTATTTAAATAATATTTAAATAATTTAATAATATATATTATTAAAATTATTTAAATAATTATTTACATAATAATATATTTAAATAATTTATATAATTTATTATTACATTTATGTTATATTTATATATATATATATATATATATATAGTTTTTCGACATTCTCCGGGCGCCGCTCACGGCGTTTCTTCGCTATCCCTCTTTTTTTCAATGAACTCTTTTCGTGCGTACACGTGAACTCTTTCGTGCTTCGCTTCTTTCCTCCCTTTTTATAACTCCTCTTTTCGCTGCACACACCTTCGGTGTCATTTCAGACGACGCCAAGGAGGGCGGCCTCGTCGAACCTGTCTCCAATACCAGAGGACTGGGAGGGCGACGGAGGCTCGTGTCTCTCTCTCGGGCAAACGTCCAACGATCGCTCGTACGCCGTTTACGCAATTTCGCGTAAGGGCGCAAGCAGTTTAGGTTTGTTAAAACGACCCTCAGCCAGGCGTGGTCCGGGAATTGTATCCGTGAACCGCAATGTGCGTTCGAAATGTCGATGTTCATGTGTCCTGCAGTTCACAAGTTGACGCGCAATTAGCTGCGTTCTTCATCGACCCACGAGCCAAGTGATTCACCGTTCAGGGTAATCGTTTTTCATTCGTCGCATTCATCGAACGCTTCACAGTTCATCCATCGTGGTCTACACTCCGAGGAGTGAGAAAATCGTGGCCCTTCGATCAGCCTGGTCGCGCGTCCGAACACGCGCGGACCGCCGCCGCAATCCCGGTAAAGGGATCGAGGCTGCGGCACAAAGTTGGTTTGCGACTGGAGCGTCACTTCGCCCGCCGTTCGATGGCGAAAATTTTTTGAATAAAACATCGAACGCGCGCCCACGTATGGGACACACGTCCTCTCGCACGCCAGCCACACATCTCACGTACGTTCGGTCGCCGTGCGTCGCGCGCTGGCCACTGCCCCGGCTTATTAGCGGAGAGAACGCGCAGCGATGACGACGACGACGACGAGTACTTACACGCACGTTGTAGCACGTGTTGAGAGTGAGCGCGTAGGCGTAGTTTACCACCGGTTCGCTCGCGCTAACGCCGAATCAACGCTCCCGCTCGTAGCAAGATACGTGATCGCGTCAAGCGTCTCGGCACTCCATATCGTATAATTTTTTTCTTCGAAGAATGAGAATTTCAACGTTCAACGAGAGACGGAGCGGATATTATTAAACGCTCGTCTCCCACGCGAGCGACTTCGACGACGTCCACATCGGACAACGCCACCACGGCGCGCGCGCTGCTGCTTGTCGCAGAGGCGCGGCCACGCGCGTGGCGCGTCCGGACGTCGTGTCGCGCGCGTCGATGCGATTTTTATTACATCCGTCAATTCCTCTCTTTCGGTCTCTGTGTGTTAGACGTGTTTCTCTTTCTCTCGTCCATTCAGCCGACTGCTGCGAGCGCGCGCGTCTCGAAAGACACTCTCGACGCAGAGCAGGACCTCCGGAACGTTAATGATCCTTCCGCAGATTCACCTATGGAAACCTTGTTATGACTTTTACTTCCTCTAAATGATCAAGTTTGGTCATCTTCCCGACAACATCGGCAATGCCGAGACATTGCCACGCATCAGACCGAAGACCTCACTAAATCATTCAATCAGTAGTAGCGACGGGCGGTGTGTACAAAGTATCGTAACCCGAAAAAATAATAATTTAATTAAAGTTAAATAAGCAAACCTTGAAATAAGCTGAAGTAAGCAAGAACAGCAAAAGACAGTAAATTAAGAATTACATAAGAGATATTAAAATATAGAAATAAGACGTGACGAAAAGAAAGCAAGTCACGACCAAAGCTGATTAAGCATAATGAAATCCAACACGGAGCACCGCGCTCCGACTCAGGGACACCTCATCCTCCTTCCGCGAAATTAAACCGATCGCGAGATCACCACGGCGGACTATCGTTTGAGCAAAATTGTCGAATTGTCATTTGAGTGAACTCGAGTGAACTTGTCAAATTATCGGACCAACGAGTCGCGATTAACATATCAAGCTATTATAAAATACCGCTAACGCGAAAAGATAATTAAAAGTAGCATAGGAACAGTGTACGAATAACGACCAAAATATATTCCTTTACTAACTAGTACAGAGTGTCTTATTTGTTCCGTGGATTCCAATCCTTTGGGTGTATAATCCCGAAAAGCCCATCCTCTATGGTTCGGGCACAACAAAAGGGGCAGGGATATCAACGCGAGCTTATGACTCGCGCGGGGAATTTCGTTCATGGGGGACAATTGCAAGTCCCAATGCCTAGCACGAAGGAAGTTCAGCGGGTTACCCGGGCCTTTCGGACAGGAAACACACTGGTTCCTTCAGTGTATCGCGCGTGCGGCCCAGAACATCTAAGGGCATCACAGACCTGTTATTGCTCAATCTCGTGCGGCTAGAAGTCGCCTGTCCCTCTAAGAAGATTTGTTTGTACGTTGGTAGTAAAAACCCGCCAGCCGAAGCCGGGGACCTTCGCGATATCATATGTCTTTATTTAGCAGGCTAGAGTTTCGTTCGTTATCGGAATTAACCAGACAAATCGCTCCACCAACTAAGAACGGCCATGCACCACCACCCATCGAATCAAGAAAGAGCTATCAATCTGTCAATCCTTCCGGTGTCTGGGCCTGGTGAGGTTTTTGCGTGTTGAGTCAAATTAAGCCACAGGCTCCACTTCCTGGTGGCCCTTCCATCATTTCCTTTAAGTTTCATCTTTGCAACCATACTTCCCCCGAACCCAAAAGCTTTGGTTTCCCGGAAGCTGCCTGCCGAGTCATCGGAGGAACTTCGGCGGATCGTTGGCTGGCATCATTTATGGTTAGAACTAGGGCGGTATTTGATCGCCTTTGAACCTCTAACTTTCGTTCTTGATTAATGAAATCATTTTTGGCAAATGCTTTCGCTTCTGTCCGTCTTGCGACGATCCAAGAATTTCACCTCTAACGTCGCAATATGAATGCCCCCATCTGTTCCTATTGATAAATAGGCAATATATTTAAAATGTCTTGGTCTAGTGAGTTTGTCTATCTAGGTTTAGTTTATATTTTATGTTCTTCCTAGCGAGAAAGGGTCGCTGTTCTATACTTTACTTTTACTCTCTGTACGTCTCAAGGGCGCTAGTCTAGTGTCTCAACTGTAATAAAGTTTCTGTTTGCTTGAAGAGTTTTATTGTTTATTGTCTTATTCTAGATAAAACTATCGCGAAACGAAGACATATAATAACAGGTTATGGGCCCAGTCCGATAATAAGTGATAGTTCGGACAATAAGTGCGCAACCGCGAATCCTTTGAGACGCGTCGTATCGAACAGGAGTTCTCTATCAGTCATGGCGGAACAGGACAGGTTCAAGGTCCCTTTGTTTGACGGGAACTTTGACAATTGGAGATTTCGCATGGAAACGTTATTAGAGGAACATGAACTACTCGAATACGTAAAAAGAACGTATACGTCAATGGTCACCATTGAGGAAGCTGATAGTGCGGCAGTGCGTTCTGAAAAAGAGGGACAGTTGGAACAGTTCAAAAGGAATGATCGGAAGTGTAAATCGCAGATTGTGCAGCGGATTGTGGACAGCCATCTTGAATACGTGAAAGATGAAGACACAGCGCATGGAATCTGGACAGTTTTATCAAACACCTTTGAACGGAAAGGCATAGCTAGCCAACTTAGACTCAGAAAATTACTGAAGAAGATATCGAACGGAGATATCGAGCGTTATAAAGCACGTTTGGTGGTCAAAGGGTGTTCGCAACGAAAAGGTTTTGATTACTCAGAGACCTATGCACCAGTAGCTCGTTTAGCCACGGTTCGAACTCTACTATCTGTCATTAATCACGAAGATTTATTGGCGAGTCAAATGGACGTCAAGAACGCGTTTCTTCACGGACACATCGAAGAAGAAATCTATATGAAGCAGCCAGAAGATATCAATAACAATTCCAATCTTGTGTGCAAGTTGAATAAGCCCCTATATGGATTAAAACAGGCGCCACGCGCTTGGAACGCAAGATTTGATAAGTTTGTGAGAAGTCTAGGATTTAGAAGATCTGAAAATGATAGGTTGTTTGTACATTCGTACGAATGGAAATTCCAAGATCTATCTGTTGCTGTATGTAGATGATATCATCATTGCTGGCAATAATGAAAAAGATTTACATAAATTAAAGGCCTACCTGATGAACGAGTTTTCCATGAAAGACCTGGGAAAATTACATAATTTTCTGGGTATTAAAATAGAAAGAACAAAAGCTGGAATGTTCTTAAGTCAAACAGCTTATATGAAGAATCTGTTATCTCGTTTTAACATGGACCAATGTAAAGCAGCAAAGACGCTGATGGAAGTCAAATCGTGGAAGGAGCAGGACAACCTGAACAAGGAAAATTTGGAGTGCATCATCGAGAGGAAACCATATCGGGAACTCATTGGATGCCTCATGTACCTGATGTTGACAACAAGGCCGGACTTGAGTGCATCAGTGAATTACTTCAGTCGCTTTCAGAGTAATGCCACTAATCTGCACTGGAATGGTTTGAAACGAATTTTACGTTACATAAGAGGCACGTTTAACTATGGTCTCTCCTATCAACGGTCTGGAAGCGGAAACGACGCAGCACTGATAGGATATGCTGATGCGAACTGGGCAGGAGATGCAGATCGAAAATCTACGTTAGGGTTCCTGTTTCGGGTATACAACGCCACAGTGTTATGGGCAACACGTAAACAAACCACTGTAGCCCTGTCTTCTACAGAGGCGGAGTATGTGGCACTGGCGAATGCTGCAACAGAGCTGGTTTGGCTGCAAAATTTGCGTGATTTTGGTGTGATGTTTGATGGTCCCACTGTAATTTTTGAAGACAATCAATCTTGCATTCATTTGCTTGACAAATGGGAACATCGTAGACTCAAACATATAGACGTAAAGTATAATTTTATTAGAGAACTGTTTGCCAATAAAGTAATTGATGTAAAGTATGTTCCGTCCAAAGAACAAGTTGCGGATATTTTTACGAAAGGTTTAAATGGTGAGCTCTTTATAAAATTGCGTGAATCTCTTGGTATTACGGAAATGTAAATAAGAAAAATAAACATTTTTTTTGTTGTTTAAAATGTTTATGTATGTACGACATTTTCGTGTTATATTGAGGCGGAGTGATAAATAGGCAATATATTTAAAATGTCTTGGTCTAGTGAGTTTGTCTATCTAGGTTTAGTTTATGTTTTATGTTCTTCCTAGCGAGAAAGGGTCGCTGTTCTATACTTTACTTTTACTCTCTGTACGTCTCAAGGGCGCTAGTCTAGTGTCTCAACTGTAATAAAGTTTCTGTTTGCTTGAAGAGTTTTATTGTTTATTGTCTTATTCTAGATAAAACTATCGCGAAACGAAGACATATAATAATTACCTATTAAACATTACTTCAAGGGTTCCCGAAAACCAACAAAATAGAACCGAGGTCCTATTCCATGCACGCAGTATTCAGGCGAAGGTAGCCTGGTTTAAGCACTCTAATTTATTCAAAGTAAACGTACCGGTCCGACTCGACACTCAGTAAAGAGCACGGCGACGGGATATTAGTTGGGCCGCACCTAGCGAGGCTAAGCCTACCGGTAGAACGTCCCACATCACGCCAGTTAAACACCGCGAGCGGTGAATCGACGGTGTGCGACACAGATTCGACTATGAGCTTTTTAACCGCAACAACTTTAATATACGCTATTGGAGCTGGAATTACCGCGGCTGCTGGCACCAGACTTGCCCTCGAATGGATCCTCGTTAAAGGGTTTAAAGTTACTCCGATTCCGGTCAGAGCCTCAGATAAGTCCCGTATCGTTATTTTCGTCACTACCTCCCCGTGCCGGGAGTGGGTAATTTGCGCGCCTGCTGCCTTCCTTGGATGTGGTAGCCATTTCTCAGGCTCCCTCTCCGGAATCGAACCCTGATTCCCAGTTACCCGTTACAACCATGGTAGGCGCAGAATCTACCATCGACAGTTGATAAGGCAGACATTTGAAAGATGCGTCGCCGGTGCTAAGACCGTGCGATCAACACAAAGTTATTCAGAGTCACCAAAATAAACGGTGAACGAACGGCGAGCCGCCCGCCACCGATTGGTTTTGATCTAATAAAAGCGTCCCTTCCATCACTGGTCGGGACTCTGTTTCGCATGTATTAGTTCTCGAATTACCACAGTTATCCAAGTAAATGTGGGTATAATCTAATGAACCATAACTGATTAAGCCATTCGCGGTTTCACCTTAATTCGGCATGCACTGAGACATGCATGGCTTAATCTTTGAGACAAGCATATGACTACTGGCAGGATCAACCAGGGAGTTTCGTGTTCGCGCTCTCGGGGAGAGCGGTAACTCGCGAGCGAGCCCACGCCTCAAGAGGCGAGGACCCATCGCGCGCTGTTAAGCTCACTTTCGTCGCCGCCGGCCTTTGTTGGCCGGTCGGCAAAACTCTGTATTATATATTTTATCGAAAATCGTCTTGACGAAATAGTCAAGCGTTTTCAAAATATCATTTCATTCGGTCTCCACAAAACTTATTTTACAATATACAAATCGCAATAGTACATTTTATATAAAATGCTCTCTTTAAAAGATCATTTTGATTCTTATTAAAATAAGAAGGAGTGTTACCCCTTCCAAACGGGTTACGGAAAACGGTACGGTCGGGCCCGCTCGGAGGGGTTCGGGAGGTGCGCCGAGCGCGGGTTTTCGCCGGTCGCCGGATCGGGACACATCGGCAACGCTCGGCAGTTCTCGGCTCATTAGCCTAACGGCTTAAAGCCGTTCGAATTAATGCGGATATAAATGTGAGCGCACCGCGCCCCTGCCCTTGCCCGGCGGGTGTTCTGCCGGGCGGCAGCTTCCGGCGGATCGCATGCCGGGTAAGACGATGCATCTAAGGGGGTGCACGGAGTGCACGGGCATCGTTACATAGTTAACCTATAAATATTTATATAGATTTTTCTTATAGGAAGAATCTTAACTTTGTTTCAGATATTGCTATTTTTGACGTTTAAAATATCAAGATTTGGTGTTTAAAATACCAAGATGAATAAAAAAAGAAAGCAATGGTGTACAGGTGGTCTAGGACATCCTATATATACACATATATATTGTGACCGTTAATTTTATTTTTGGGCAAGAAATTAATTAGGACCGATGTCGTTGGCCCACGGCACACCTTCGGCGCGATTTTTACTAAAAAATGTATCTCGGAAGTGTTTGGGCGCCAGGTGCGATCATTCGCACCACTCTAAAACCAGACTCAGTACTGACCATACGCAATAAAAATCTACGAACACTCAAAAAGTAATCGCGACGGACGCTCGGCTAGCCCCGTCTCGGAATTGGTAGAGGGGCGGTCCGTTTTAATAACGAACAAGGAAGGATCGAGAATACAAGGTGACTGCAATATAAAACAAGAGATTAGTGTAACAAAGATAAATATATTTAACAAAGATCACATAACCGACAATGGTCGATGTAAGACAGATTCACGTTTTATTTCAGATAATATAATCGATTTGAGTAATATTTACCGGCAGCGACGGCCGGTCTTCGAACGTAATCACCGCGATATCACGTGCTACTCGATGGAAAAAAGCAACATAAAAAAGTCTCGGAATTTCGCGCTACGCGAGACGTAATAGAGCCTCGGCAGTCACAAATTCAAATTAAATTATTGATTATTTATGCCGCGATGATAGTTTCGATTACTGACGTTCGTCTGTTATAAATCAAAGATGTTAATAATAACGATAAATAAATTGGTCAAATACAAAATCGAGAGAATCGATTCTAATAAACGTGAGTTAGACAAAGATAAACCTTGAGCGATAATACAGGCACAATTGACTGAATAATCATACAATATAAAAGATCGGACGCAAACGCGAACAATAATCGGTAATATAAATCTCAAAAAACACGAACGATAAACTATAACGAAATATCGGGAGATTCACGCCGCGGGGATACGCGAGGTCGATGCCGCAACGCAACCGTCGGCGATCGAATTATCGCAATCGCCTTTGTGTGTGAGTTCGCAAATCGAAAAATTACTAAGTACAGAATTTCGCAATATTACATTAATCATTACAAGATACAAAATGACTGTCAGCGCTTAACCGAGAGAGGGCACTTAATATTATTGTAGCTCGAACAAAGAATGTCGGCCGGCCGTCGCGCTCTACTGCGCAATTATCAATAACGCGAATAAAAGACCCTAAGACGGCAACAATTCGGCACGGACTCTGTTCGGGCTAACTCTACCTGATACTCTACTAAACGAGGAAGTCGACGTTCGTCTCACCGATGACTCCTGTAGATCCTCGACGCCCTCGGCATCCGCACTAGTGATCGATATATTTGGGCCGTCGTACTTCACGCAGGTCCGCCGAACAGTGACGAGCGGGAGGCCCGTCGGAATCGCGCCGGCAATTAATTTGTAAATAGGCCACTGGGGCGCTTCCGCAACCCTCAGGATTTCGCGGGCCTCAATTGCTCCTGCGGCCTTCACGGCCGTATTTGCGCCTGTCGCACCCCGTTTCCTCTCGGAATTTTCCTAATTCTTTTGCTGCAGCTCAGTGGGAGGTTTCCTTCCGGTAACTGCTCGCCGATATCTTTCTCTGATCTCTTGGTAGCGCTGAATTCGGCCGAGCTGGCTCCGTTTTCGGATCCTCGCTATTATTCCTTGTACCTGTTGGTTATACGGAGATTTACAGGGCGGCAGCGACAGTTTGAAATAGGTGTTGCAAATTTTATAGGGCGGGTAAGAATACTTAGCTCGGCGTTCTCTTCCTAATCGGCGCCTCCGCTCGTCCCGAACTTCCTTTAGCTGGGTCTTCTACGCCGGGTCGAGTCATCGGATGAGATCCCGTCAATGTCCATCCTCACAATCGCTAAGTTTTACTCTAATAAATCTCGCAAACATAATTTTACGCTCGAGAGGCGAGTCTATCCTCGCCTCCAATATTCGCTCTCTCTCCCTAAATCAAGGGAGAACGAGGGCCCAAAAGTGTTTCCGGTCGGATCTCGCGATCCTTGTGACGGATCGCCAAGCGTCACGTCACAACTCCCCCCTCCTAGGAGAGGACCGAAGAGGTCTCGGCTACCGACCAACGTCGACAGCCGTCAATTCGCTAATAACTCTAAATCCTAAAACTCAAAAAAAATCAACATTAATCCGCTCTCTTCCACGGTGAGTTGCGCCTCTGGTCATTTTCCTCTAGACAATGAGCATGCCTCCATACAACATGTCACCAACCAAAAGCAAAGACTTTCTCAAAACTGTTCATCAGCAATTATCTAGGGAAGCGGAATATGATAGGGTTTAAGATCTTGTACATGCACTTTACCAATAAAATTGCCATTCAGACTAACAAGTTCACACACGATAGGCGAAAGCATGCGATTAATGCGAAAAGGTCCATGGAACTTCGGCGATAGTTTCGCGGCAATATTCTGGGCTGCTGACGATAAGACGTGGTGACGCTTTAACACTAAGTCACCGACTCGAAAATTGACATTACGACGCCTCAGGTCGTAATAAGTGGATTGCTTGCGATAGGCTTGCTCCAAATTTTCCTCTACCCAGTCGTATAGGATACGTAATTCCTTCATTCGCTCAGACCAGTCAGCGGGGTCTCGTGGTTCGACCTCGGCCGCTTCCCGGCAACGATCACGTAAGCTCTTAGAAGGATCTAACTCTCGTCCTAAATTCAAGAAAGCTGGGGAGGTTCCGATCGACGAATGATGAGCCGTGTTATATGCGAAGCGAAAGTCTCTCAGGTGTTCATCCCACTCTCTATGATCTCGGTCTAAAAACGCGACAATCATAGTTTTTAATACGCGGTTTACTCGCTCCACGGGATTCGCTTGCGGGTGGTACGGCGGAATGGTCGTGAGCTTAATACCATGCTCCTCAGCGAACGATTGTAACGTTCGGTTCGCGAATTCCGTGCCGTTGTCTGTGAGCAGGAATTTTGGTGTTCCCCACCGCGAGACTACTTCTTCCAAAACCTCGCAAATCTTTTTCCCGTTAGCGGCGCGTAGCGGAAAGCACTCTACCCACTCAGTGGGCACCCGTCTGACGGTGAATCGCGCCACCCCTGCCTGCCTCTTGTATCCGACCCGTCATGCGTTAACTACTTTCTTTAATAATTCGAAAATTAAGCTTCGGGCGAAATTTTGCAAAAGGAAAAATCGTCTTAGAATTGACTCAATAATATGTCATTTCAGGGACACAGGGGTTATTTTGAATCATCCATATATATATATATATATATATATAATCTATTATAATATATTATTATAAATATATTAATGTGGCGGCTACGATCCATTACACATTCAGCGCCTACTGCACCCCACGTCGTACACGCGCTACGCGTTCGGCGGTGCGAGCCATAAGGCGATTCAGTTCGAGGCGAGCCGACAGATGGCAGCAGGGGCAAACCATTTCGCGTAAGAGAATTCGAGTAGTCTCCGTATATAAGACCGCAGTAGATTGAAGATTGGAAATGATCGGCTCCTAATACTAATAAAAGCTAAAACATCATGGTATACATATTGAATCCAGATGGTAAAATAGTAAAAAAATGTCCATATTGGCTATGGGATGAAATGATGCAGGAAGAGAATTTGGAGCAGGAGGTCCAAGAAGAGGAAGTGGAGGATGAGGAGGTGGAAGAACAAGGGGATGTTGTTCTCGGCTCTACGCCGAAATCGCCTTCGTCTTCTCCGCCCTCTACTCCACTATTTACTCCTTCCTTTTCCAGCAATCTGGAAAGAGAAGAGGTTGCCTCAATTGGCTCGTTTGCAGTCAGACGAGGAAGAGGACTAGCAATAGCAGTTGCATTATTTTGTTCCGCATTTTGTCCGTCCACTTGTACAATATGATTGAAAATAAATTGTAATTTTATAATTGTACGTGTTATATCTTTCTATGTATCTGCATGTAAAATGAAAAAAATAAAATTAAAAGCATTAAGATTTTCGAAAGTGCGTATGGGCTGA
>JAPIVC010000598.1:0-84291 GCA_030586385.1 Camponotus fellah | reverse complement strand
AATTTTGGCACCAACTAGTAATAATAATGCCAGTTACCAAAGAGAAGTGGACTGTAATCATGAACCGAAAACAACTCCAAACCTCACGGTGAACGACAAAAAGGCGACACCGCGAGTCTTAGGTAGTTGCAAATGTCGACGAGATCTCCAAACTTGCCTGCCAAATAAAATTGAAGCTATCGCAAAAACATTAAAGAAACAAGATAATAATCTCCAACATAAATATAACAAATAATAAATAGCCGCAGTGTATGCCAACAATAGCGAAAATGTGACAATAGTAAATAGAATATAATAATAATTGATTAAACATAATTAAAAAATGCCGCGCGGAACTTGTTACACCACCTTTTTTGCAATAAAGGGGAAAGAAAGAAGAAAAACAATATTATATCGCTATATTATAAGCATATCAAATAAACATTCATAAATACAACTAGGTAATAATCGTTAATTTCAATTATGTTATTTCGACGCAATGATGTTCGCAAGATTTCAAATTTCAAAACGTTAAATTTCTATTATTTCGACACGATGATGTTATAAGATCTCGATGTTTTGATTTAAAGGTGAACTGAGTATAGAGCACTCCTATGCCGCTGTAAACCACAGCAAAGAAAAAAACGAGAGAATGAAATGTTCGCCAAAGAGCGAGACGAGAAGCAATATGAGTGCGACTAGTCAGCAAAATTAATAACGAGATATCAATAATCGAAATCCTACTAGACATAGATATAATGTTAAATAATTTTACATTAGAATTATGAGTTTTTTAGCAAATCAAGCAACGGCATTACAGTATCCGGCTCGAAGGACCAGTGTTCGGGGGTATTGATAAGTCTCCCTTTTCAGCGAATTTTGCGATATAATTATATTATTACAAGAAACGAAAAGGGATTATTTATCTTGGGCGAGCTCTCAAAAGCCACGTAGATAGCGAGACTAATAAGGCAAGAAAAAACAATTAAACCAAACAATCGACTCACCGCGCAATGCGTGCCAAGGCGTGGTGCTTCAAATTCTTTCAGGCAGCTTGCAAGCAATGATAGGATAGAGGGAGAGAAAGCGTGCAAACGCGTGCCACGTCCAATCATGCAGTCCTCAGAACTCATACAAAACTTAGAATTTTCTCTCTCGGTTCGTGATCTGTCTTCAAGGATCTCCAGCGCAAGCAAATCTGCCCTGTCCCTGCATACGGCAAGCGAGTGAATCTGCTCCCCTCTTGATCAATAATCATCGATAGATAGCGATGGCAGCACCGTTAAGTGATCGATTACCATTGAGCGCCACTTCGCTATCCATCGGTGACGTGTTACAAATCGATATATCAAGATTTCGAGCAATAACTAACACAGAGTAACAAACAATAAATTGATTTAGTGATGTACAACTATAGGCCGATGAATAATTTAAAGACGACACATAGTTGATGAGGCGCCAAACACTAACATTTCATTAAAACTGCTTGCAAAAATGATTACGTCATCCAAAATACCATAAACAAATTCTAGATAATAATCCTTCCAAAACTTTCTCCATTAGCCTCTCGAAAGTAGCAAGGCGTTACACACCGAAAGGCATTACAGTAATTGTCACAATTCTCGTCCAACAGAAAAAGCAGTCTTTTCTTTATCCTCAGGATGAATCTTTATTGCCAATAACCACTCTTGATCTAAGGTGGAAAACAAGGGTTACCTGAGAGCTGATCGAGGATATCCCCAATTCTGGACAAGGATAAGAATCTTTTGGTTACTGTGTTAGTTTCCTGTAATCGACGCAAAATCTAACGCTCCATCCTTTTTCCTTCTAAGATAGCAGGTGAAACCTAGGGACTTTGTATTCCTCTATAACTCCTTGCCCTTTCATTTCCTCAATAATCTCATCGACCTTCTTTCCCAAATGTTCTGCAGGGAACCTGCTTAATAGGAGAAGAATCTTTATATTCATGACATGTTCCACAATTTCACAATTTCCAGAAACACTCCCCCGGAAAATACGTCCTGGTGCTCTTTAAGAAATCGACAAAACGTCCCTCTGAGCTTCATTTAAATTGACCGAACTATTTTCAAAAGCTCTTAAGATAAATGGGACTTTTTAGAAGAATCCTGAATTCGTAAACAACTAAAAACTTGCTCCTCCAGACTCTGAAAACCAAAAGCGTGTCCGAAAACATTTTCCAAATTCACCTTTTTTGAAATCTGCCCCTAAAAAAAAATCATCATTCATCTCCATTACAAACATTAAAATTTCCAGTAGGTATTTTTTCCCAAGAAAACTTTTACTTTTGACTTTAAATTTTGGGCACTTTCTCCCAGGAGGTATCTTACAGAACCATCTCTAATCTGCATAATGTGTGCCCCAACTTCTTTTAGAATTGAAATGTCCGTATCTATTTTAAAACAATTATTTTATCGTCCTTTCCTTATAAGTAAAAAGATTCGAATTTAATTTAATTCGATTTACATAAAAACATTTGAAAATTAAAACACGGGCGTCACCTTCTAAAGTTGCCTCCCCGCCGAGAGAGCAACTAAACATGTTACCCTTATTCTCTGAAAAATCGGACCGGAAGTGTCTCGCTTTTCCGCAATAAGGCCACACTCTTTAGTGTTTGGCTTTTTCCAATTCCTCGCTCGTAATTATTCCCATTTTTCTTGTCTTTCTCATCTTTTTCATTTTTTTCCATTATTCTCCCGTCTTCCCCCCTTCTCGGATCGTTCTTGGAAATCTCTCTTTTTTCAAAATTCTCCCCTTGAATGACTTTAATGGCCTTGCCCTTTCCACGGCCAATTTCAGCAAGGTAATTCCTTTCAGCTGTAACGTCCTTTTAACAAACCCATCCGGAAGAGTCGAAACGAACTGCGCGCACGCGATTTTGTCTCGAACCGCGAAGGGCCACCAGGGTAAGCTAATCGGGAGAGCGCTTTTCCAATTGAAGGCAACGAAGCCCAAATCTTCCTCGAATTTTTGCCTCCTATTTTTAAACTGCGTGTAATAATTTCCGGAAAGATGCTCTTCCGGCCCAACGGGTAACTAATTTCATTTTAATTCCTCAAATTACAATTTTCCAAATCCTCCACGAATTCCAAAACGGGAACGTGTTTTCCCCTCAAACTGACGCTAGGGCCACGGTCTTCGTCGCATCATTCCACCGATTCGCGGGGATCAAAAAAAACTGCGGGAAAAACTCCCGCAACAAAACCGAACCGTCGAACGTATCGGGCTTTAATTTATACCCCACTTTATTACGCGCGTTTCCCCCCGCACTCACTATTTCCCTCTCGGGACTGTGATTCGCTCTTAAATTGGAAGGACTTAGCTGCTTTTGCAAAGAAAGACGCCGTTCTTACCGAAGAAGCCGCAGCTCCTCTTTGTGCCGGCGTAGCATCGCGGTGATTTCCTCCTCCCGACGCGCTTGCTCCTCGCGCATTCGCCGCATCTCTAGCAACACGGTCTGCAAAGCCGTCGTCTCCGTCGCTGCCGACTCCGACACCGCCGATTCTGTCGTTCTCAATTCCGACGGCGGCTCAGACTGTTCGCGCCACCTCCTCTTTGCGGCTAACGTTGCCATCGCACAAAAACCTCTGCGTCCGTTGTATTCCGGATGAACCCTCAAAATGTTGCGTCCGCGGCGATGACTTCGAGATTAATCGAACGCGCGCGCGACACAACCGATCTCATGCAAACCTCTCGATTCCCGCGCACTCGGAAATGATAACACAGTTTAACAGAACACTGGAACTTTAATAACACGATAACACACAAGAAATACACAACACAGAGAACAGAATAAAGATAACGTTTTACCGCGAATCGATACGCGTCCTCTCAGCTTGACAGCTGGAAAGCGACTCAGCTGACTCTCGTTGTTTATAACAAATGATCACAGGTCCCGGACAACGGCAGGGCCGCTTACGACTCGGGCGCCCGCGTAACAATATATACACCCATATATATATATATATATAAAATGTTTATATATATATTATATATATATATAAACATTTTTCTATAAAAAAAATTATCCATTACAATTATCTATTTTATAATATAACGATTTCATAATAATTCTTTAAAAAATAGATATATAGGTAGTAAGTTAAACGAAAACATTAATTATACATTAATATTTAATTATTTTTGTTCCAAAATTCAGAAATTTAAATTTAAAAGGCGCTTATGTTACATATTTATGTTATATGTTTTTTCTTTATATTTAATATAATCACATAAATTTTGAATTTCATTAAGTTATTTTTCTTTAATAATAATACATTAGTATTTATTATATAATTGATGATCAATTGTATAAGTAATTTTTAATGGGTTTTAAGAAATTATAGAACACAATATATAACACAATTATTTTTCTTATATTAATTTTCTTACGTAATATTCGAATGTTTATGATGTTAAAAATATACAATACATATACAACACACATTTTGTAGAGAAATTGACTTATATAATTTTACAAAAATTTTTTTATATTATACAACACATAATTTAATATACATATAATAATCCATTTATAAATACTTGTTTAATAAAAAAAATTGATATTTAAAGTTTAAAATATTTACAATCTATATTTAATATGCCACAGATTCAAATTAAGAAAATATATTAAAGTCGATTCATCAATCGATACATCAATATCCACAGACTTAGATATATATACAGAGTGTCTCGTAAATTTTGATTTTCGCGCGTACCTCGACTCTTGTTTTTTCATGACTATGCGACACTCGCCACTGGCAAACCTACCGCGTATATCTTATGATCTAGCCTCGCGAAACGCACGTTTATTCCCATTTTTAATTAATATTTCAAATAAATTATTGCGAAAATTGCAAAATGGTAAAGGACCTTTGTGTTGAGTTTTTTGCGTTTTATCCACTCACAAGTGTTAGCACAATCTTATGAAACACTTTATATGTCGATGTATCTGTGGTAAGAATTCATTAGATCATATAAAATCCTTACTATTTAGATGATAAAATATAAATATATACAATTATTCACACACAAATAAGAAATTTGTAAATTTTGTTATTATAGTATTAATGCTACGAAGTTATATAAATATTAAAGATATATTAAAAAAATTATCTAGAAAAATGTTTATTTGCGCATTTTATTTGTTCTTGTAAATAATGAATAAACTAAATATAATACTTATTAAATTTTAGGAACTATTAAGGTTTGATTTTATCCAACATTTTAGATTTAGTTACTGGCACCTGTATGACGAATGTAACATGAACGATCATACTAAATGTTTAAATCAAGAACTCACAAAGTGGGAATATATTATAAATTCTTTCGAAATAAAGTCTAACCTTTATTTGAAATGGCATCTACCAAATCTTAAAAAAAACAAATAAGTCTTTTCATATCATGATTCTTTTTATAGGAATATCTTTTGTATTCTGCATGTGTTTGAGAAATCAGTTATCGCTTATGTCAAAAATTATTTATAAAACACTAAAGAAATTATTAACATAATTTTAATTAGAAAATTTTTATTTCTTTTCTGAACCGTCTTCTATAGACTTTTGCCTGAATGGAAGAGGTGGACATATTGTAATGGTTTAAAAACGGCAGATAGTGATATATGGAATAAAGTTTTCAATGATTACATGAAAGGAAATGATACAATTTTAGAATGTCTAGCTTACAATAAAAATTCTGAAATTATAATCAATTATTTAGAAATAAAATTAATACAAATTTTAATCGAATTCAATCTATCTAATCGCTTCGTGGACTGATGAAGCGAGCTTATACCTTAAATGGTAATATTTTTCATTCTGTCATTGAGAGGCATACTAAATATATGCTTACAAGTTTATTAAATAATTATAAATCAATAAGACACGGATAAGAATATTATTTAATAAAGATACCATACATAGACATGAAGATTTATTGAATGAATTATAAATGTATTGTTTTATTCTTTACAGGGAAGTTAATGATATTGTGACATTAACTGTTATAATTAACAATGCGTATTCTAAGGGACAGTTGGACGAGGTAAACTTTAAGTAAATCAAATTTCTATATTTTATATAATATTTTTCTATAATTCTGTTACTGATACTCTGTATGTGTGACAGTACAATTATTAAATACGAAATCATTTATTGACAATAATTATTAAAACAATCCATTTTAGATAAAAGAATTTGTAAAAAAAAGATCTCAAAAGTTCAATCATTTCAATTACCGATGTTAAACAGAAGATGAGAACACGTTGGTCGGAGATCGAAAAACAGATAAATTATTTTCGATCTTTATTCAACAACTAAATTTTGAAGACATTAAGTGTTTAGAAATTAAAAATACAGCATAAATGATTGTAATAATATTTTTAAATATAATATACATATATACTTAATTATTCACTAATGTCATATAAGAATTAATAATTGTATAATTGTATTTAATCAATATAATATTGTAATTGTACAATATAATATTAAATATTGTATTGTATAAAATATTTAATATTGTATAAAAATATTTTATTGTATAATATATAGAATATATTATATAGAATATATTATATTACAACATAATTCATATTATAAATATTATATGTATTATAAATATTATATATATTATTTTTAATATTATATTATATTACATATTATATTGTATTACTTTTCTGGGTTACAAATTTAATACATAGATATTGATTATATATTTACGTGTGTTTATTTTACACAGATACATATACAGGTTTCCATTATCTCGTAACAAAGTAAAACCATCTGATATTGCTAAACTGAACTAAAAAATTCTACACTATTTTGCAAGAAAACGTAAAATTTCGAGATATGAATTACAAAATATTTAGGTACAGTAGGACGAGCTTTTTCGAGGCGCGCTTTTAGTCGCGCGCATTAGCCGATCTTTTTAAAATAATATGTCGAAATTTTACGTGATTCCTTGCAAAATGATATAGGATTTAATAAAACTGCTGTTTAGGAGACCCAGCCCCAATGACATTGACATACGTTGTCAAGGTCACTGTCTTAAGTAACATGAAGGAAGTTTTAGCCGTCACTCGTTGTTTATTAAAAAGTTATTAACAAAAGAACTTTTATGAATGGAACTTAATTTTCGGACATCATGTGCAATGACAGACCTCTTATCGCTATTTTCAATACGACTTATTTAACAAGAGAAGAGAATTTTCTAATTGATACCTCAAAGCAACAAACATAACTGAAAGTAACATAAAATTAAATTACCTGTAAATAACTTTGATCCAAAATTATTGTTCCAACGTTTTAAAAATGTATTTTACTAATACGAATTCTGGTACACCCTGTATATATGTATATATTTTGAAATTAGACATCGTTACATGTATATATATGTATATATATATATATATATATGTATATACTTATATACATATGTTGCAATAAATTTCTAATTTATATGGAATTTAAATGGAATTTATATGGAATTTATATGGAATTTAATACAATTAAAAAATATCACAAATGTATGTACACACACACACACACACACAATGCGTCCCCTACTGGACGGGGTGATTGCGGGAGCCGAAGGCTCCCCCCTTGCACTCCCCGCGCGTGTGTGTGTGTTGATTTCCACTCAAGAAGTACAGATTTAACATAAATGGTGTTCGAAAATTAAATTCCATTTATAAAATTCTTTTATTAATAACTTTTTAATAAATAACGAGCGACTGCTAAAATCTCCTACACGTTTCTCAGAACAGTTTTACCTAGGATTTTTTGGTTCAGTTTAGCGAGATCTACTTACGGGTTTTACTTTATAGGAAGATAATGAAAACACTCTGTATATATTTGAATCATATACTACAATATTAATTATACAGAAAACCCGATTCTAAAAGATGCTTCTTTTTAAATAGAAAAAATTTCGCAGAAAATATGAAAATTTTTTAAAGTATCGTTTTATTATTATGAAAGTTTATTGAAATATTGTTTTATTAGCAGCTTTATTGCATAGTGAGATCAGATAAATACATTTAAATATAATATGATGCATGTATAAATATAATATGATGATATGATGATATCAGATAAATCTCGTGTGCATTCTTTTTTATCTCAGAATATATTAAAATATTGAAATGTAAAAAAGTAAAGAAATTTAATTTTTCTTTGACCCTTGCTTTTACTTTCCTTTTTTAATTGGTTCTCATATTGTAATAAATTAATAATCACTAATATGTTCCCATCTGAATCGTCATCCATAAGAATTGTATTATTGTACATTATATTCGAATTAAATTTTGCTGTAATTGTAATTTTTTTATACAGGATGGTTCTGAACAAACATTTGTCTTTAAAATATCAAATTCTTGAATGAATTCTAAGACAATTTTTTCTCTTGCAAAATTTTGCCCGGAGCTTAGTTTTTAAACTATAAAGGAAAATAGTAAAATTAACTAAAATTAATTATAAAAATTAACTAATTGCGGAACGAATACGAGAGGTTGGCAGGGATGGCGCGATATAAGCGATTACGTGAAGTGCTCGCCGCGATCATCTGATTGCTATACGCGATGAGTATACCAATCTGTGTGTGTGTGTGTGTGTGTGTGTGTGTGTGTGTGTGTGTGTGTGTAAAAGAGAGAGAGAATGTGCACCTCTCTGTCTCTCGTCCTCGTACCGCAATTAGTTAACTATTTTTCTTTATAGTTTAAAAACTAAGCTCCGTGCAAAATCTTTTGTATCTTATATAATAATTATCGTATTCAGATACACTTGGTATTAATAAGATTGTTTATTCGAATTTAATTCTTCCAATTAAATTATATGCTTATATACATTTTACTAAAAATAAACTATATATACAGGGTGTCAGTGCAATTTCCCGCCAAAAATAACCATAAATAGATCTCGATAAACTAACTAAAAAATCATGTATTATTTTGAAACCATCACGTAAAATTTCAAAATATTAATTAAAGAAGATTGACCAAAATATACAAGTATAAGCGCGATTAGGAATTAATTTTCTCTCGCGAATGGTTTTCTAGAAAAAACTTGCTTCTAAAAGTCTTTGAAATAAAATTTTATATACGAAAACGAAACTAAAAGATTATATATCTATTGACTTTTATTGATGCATAAAATATCCTATGCTACGTAATTAAGATAATATTTATATAATACTACGTATAACCTTCTATATACTGTTAAATTTGCCAACAGAGCCATCAGTTTATAACAATTTTTTGAAGAGATAAGTTAGCGATTAAATGCTTTTGATGTTAAATCTGATATTAAACTTGACTCATTCAACTAATAGGATATAAGACATTAAATATATAATAAAATATTTATCTTTCTTTCTTTAAAATGTGCATACAAAATTGTGTAGAGTACCAGGTAATGCTTTTATTGTATAAAAGACATTTTCATTAATTTTCAAATCGACTAACTTATTTTATTATAAATATTATTTTTATTTTTTGCATACATTACAGTTAATAGAAATGAAGACATTTAGTACTAAAGTACTGTAATACAGTTTATATTGTAATAGCATGTTTCGACCATTTTGACATATAGAAAATGTAAAATTTATAAGCTAAATTTTTGACATTATAAAATTATTGTGTATTAATTAATTTTATATTATTGCTTTAAAATTATCTAAACTATAAAATATTATCTCATTATAAGCTATAAAATTATTTATCTTAAAAACGTATAGTATTACCTGTCTTTTGTTTTAAAAATATTTTTTATAATGAATGTCCAGTAGGATATGTTAATTTAAATGTGTAATGAATGAATAAAGAAGTAACATTTTATTCAAAAGGAGATGTGTTATAAAAAATATTAACATAGTTCTTTTTAGAATTTTGTCCGAAACATTGGTTCAATTTGCTATATTATAAAAATTTCAAATATTTGATAATGTTTAATTTCCGTTTACTGTTTGTATGTTTTTAATACATTTTTTACTTAAGGAACAGATAGATCTTGAAAATAATATGTTAGTAAACATATAATTCATATCATGTATAAAATCGCGTTGTTCAGAATATACCTTCATTTATTATATCATATATTTTAATGCTTATATATATATTATATATATATTTATACTGAAATATGTAATTACACCAGAAGAAATCTTAAAGATAGCTAAATTGAGATAAATAAGAGTCATGTTTATTGTGCTTGTTGTGCCTATTGGAATTATCTAAATACGTTCTTTTATCTCCTAATATTCAAATCCGAGAAAATATTTCATATGTCGTTTTAATAACTTTTATATTTATCTTTTCTAATCATTCCTTTATTTATTAAACTGCATTATTCTAATTTCTTTTTAAATTAATCATATTTTTTTATGATACGTTAGTAAATTCTCTTGAATGTTTTTTTCACACCAAAGTCGATTGTCGCATATTCTTTGTAAACACTTTGTTTTTAATGCAAAGACGTTTTTTTATAGATATCCGCACGAAATATAACATAGCATTCTTAAAACTATTAAGTAGTATAATATACATAATGGCAATAGCGAATCATATGAATGATGAAAAATCAAAAATCAGGAATAGAAACTGATGAAGAATTGAAAATCGCAGTGCGCAGTATATTAAACAACACATCAAGCAATATATCAAATAATTTCCGTTATATTATAATATGAAGTTAATGTTATACAATAATTATCTCCATGGCGTATGCGTAATTACTTTAAATATTTTTTATGCAAAACGATACATAAGTTTTTATGTACCGGAGAGATGCAACATTTATAGTGTACTCAAATCTTACATTAAATCAAAATAATGATACGGTTTATGAAACAAATCACATAAATTTTCCAAACTTTTACAATTGAGTAAAAATTTGCTCTACCATTCAATGATAATAATGCTAGATTAATTACGGAATTCATAAAAGACATTGAAAGTAACTTAAGAAAATGCAAGGAACACGAAAGACTTAAAATTCGTAATTTGATCATTCCACAGTTGCAAAGATTTAGTGAGAAAAAGCATTCAGTTTCCAATAATGACAAAAACTTTCTTAATCTGTCTGCAATAAGCATGAAATACAGGAAAGAACATCCAGACATAATCTTTACTAGAGCAGATAAGGGAAACATTACTATGGCTCTTGACAGAAATAAATATGTTGATTTGATCAATGATATGTTGAGTGATTAGCACGTATATGGAGGTTCAAAAAATCCTTGCAAAAAAATAGAGCTGGAACTTAATAATATTGTTAAAATGTGGCTAAACAGTGATTACATAACTAAACCGCAATATCATAGATTAAGATCGAGTGATGGCTCATTGCCGAAAATTTATGGCTTACCGAAAATCCACAAACAAAATTTTCCTCTTCGCATCATTGTTTCGTCTATTAATAGCCCGTTGTATAATATGGCTAAATTCATTCAAAAAATTCTTTTAAACAGTCTTCCAATTGCTAGAAGTTTTGTAAAAAATAGTTACCAGCTCTATAATATTTTATCGAACACTGTAATTGATGACAATCATATTCTAGCGTCCTTAGATGTAGTGTCCTTGTTTACAAATGCTCCAACTGAATTAGCAATTATTGCCATCTCTAACAGATGGTCATACATAGATAAATTTACCAATTTACCGAAAAATGAATTTTTAAAAATGGTTAAATTTATCCTCGATTCCACCTATTTTAACTTTGACGGAAAGGTGTACAAACAAACTTTTGGAACTCCAATGGGATCCCCATTATCACCGATATTGGCGGATTTAATTTTATAAGACATTGAAAATAAAGCCTTATTTAAAATCGGCAAAAAAATCAAATTTTATTACCGCTATGTTGATGACATTCTGATAGCATTGGATAAAGACGCGTTACAAAATGTCGAAATTTTCAATTCTTTCCACGACAGATTGAAATTCACGGTTGAACCGGAACATAATAGAAGCATTAATTTTTTGGACCTTAAAATTTATATTAAAAACAATGGGTTAATTTTAGACTGGTTTCACAAGGATTCGTATTCAGGCAGATATCTTTCCTTTTTTTCGAACCATCCCATTTGTCACAAAATTGGTACAATATACGGTTTAATTGATAAATCAATCCTGTTATCACATCCTAACTTCCATGAAAAAAATATTAAATTTAGTATTAACATCCTATTGAACAATGGCTACCCTCTTCCGTTCATTTTTAAATACGCATCGGTTAGAATAAAAAAGCTGCTTTTTACTAAATTAAGAAACCTAAACATGGATAATAGTACAATTGATGTTGATTCCAAGGATAGAAAATACATAGCGGTTCCCTATATGAAAGGTTTATCCGAAAGCATTTGTAAAGTTTTTAATAACACAGAGTATTGTACGGGTTTCAAATGTTTCAATCGCCTTAGCCGTTTTATCAAAGTACACAAGGACATTACTCCGAAATTGAAAGAGAATAATTTGATTTATGAAATTAATTGTAAGGATTGCGATGCTTCCTACGTGAGACAAAAAGACATCTGGAGACCAGATTGAAGGAACATATATGAGTAATATTAGACAGCCTTCTAAACCATCGGTCATCACCGACCACATTATTAATGAAAATCATTCCATTGAGTGGGACAAAATTAAAATTCTTGATCATGAGCCTCATTATTTTAAAAGATTAATCTCGGAAATGATTTTTATCAAAAAACAAAAAAACGGTTTAAATAAAATTGAAGATTTATCAGCGCTAAACAATATGTATTTTCCGTTACTGGATTCTCTATGATTGTTTTTGTCTGCTCTACGTCATACTGGCTGAATTTGTGTTATTTATATTGCGTGTAAATATTGTTTCTCCTCATTGTCGTGTTGGCTTCCGTTGCCGCAACAATGTACCGAGATATTAAGACTCGAATTTGTGTGGAGGTTTTAAGTTTAGAGATTTGATAGGAGCTGATACTGATTATTGTAACGATTTTTTGTATTTATTTATTTTATTTCCAATTTTTTTTTTTACATTTTTTAAACTTTTTTTATAGTTTAGTTACTCTTCCATAATTTTTTTGTAATTTTTATATGTATCAGAAACCATTTTGTTTTACAACACACGTTGACATTCGAGATGCTATCACCATAACTCTTAACACATCGTGACTGAAGAGATGCAAGTAAGCATCGAAACGTCTTACTTTTAGTTGCTTCAATAAATGTGACTTTGACATTGTATTTACTGATTTTTAACTGACCTATCTTCCGCAGTTGAGCTCGTAGGCTGATTAATTGTAACCATCATCGTTTTTTAATTCACATAAATTTTATTGAAAGCAATATTATCGTGCTCGATTTCAGTGATGTTTCGTTGCGTGGAATATACGATCTGTATATAGAGTACTCAATCTCAATTAATATCGCAAGGAAATCTTTCGAAACTCCGACATAAACAATAAACATAAACATCAACATAATACATAAACAAAGATGAAGAAATAGAGTAAGTAGAAGAATATATGAAATATCAAAACAAATTGTACATTTGTGCATTTTACGCTTACAATTATCTAAAATTAGTCATTATCTAAAATATATCATTAAAATATGATAAGTGATTAATCGCAACAGGTATCCAGCGAAGAAACAGATATCAACCGAGAAAACAGCAAATATTGGGACAAGCCAGAATTAAGAATTACTTTTAATATTTCCATAATGCATCATCCAAAATATAAAGCTTTGTCAAATACGAGCTTTGCCAATACAAGATATTGAATTGACGAACGATAATATGATATGTACATATTTTCACGAGACTCCTTTGATCTCCATAAATAGTGTAACATTTCTGGTATCCACTCCTTTACAGATCATCGTTTCAGATCATCATTTCGTATGATGCAGCAATTCGTTCAGCCATATGGTTCAGACCACAATCGAATCTAAAATGTGCGAGAACTGTTATTTTTTCCATCAATAAATACATGCGTGATTAGAATATTTTTAGGAGAATCTTTAAGCGGAAATCTTTTATTTCATTTGAGAACAAAGTGGATCATGTCGCAATCCCGAATTTACGAAATGAAATCAAACAAACTATGAGTTTTATTTTTTATCGGCAATATAGTGAAATATAGATATATTTTAAAAATTATTTTAATGACATATCATATTATAATCTATTTATATAAGAAATTATATTAATATTTAAAATTTTTCATACATATTATAATATAATTATATTACCTATTTATGTATATAAGAAATTATATTAATATTAAAAATTTTTTATACATATTAGTATAATTATTTTTAGAGAAACAGATATCACTTATAATGAAAAATTAGATCCTGTCGCATACAAAACGATAATTGCGCGCTTAATTGCACGTGGAATGGTACAAAAATATATCTGTTCGAACCAACTTACTTATGGCATCATACATGATTAAACAAAGGATTTAAAAAAAATCTATATTTTATCAAGCATATATTATCGATAAGATTATTTTACTACTAATTCTATTTGAATACGCAGTCAAATGATTAACAGTTAAGCATTGTAGATAATTTTTAAATACTTGTACAAATATTCTGTTTTATTTCTTGTAAGAAATGATAAGAATCCTTGTCTTTTAACTTCTACAAGTTCAGTAAAAGAAATTTAATAGGATCTGAATATATATATATATATATATATATTGTGACGTGACATTTGGCAGTCCGTTACAAGAATCGCGAGATCTGACCGAGAGTATTTTTGGGCTCTCGTTCTCCCCTGATTTAGGGAGAGAGAGCGATTATTAGCGGCGAGGGGAGGCTCGCTTCCCTCGCATAGAACTATGTATTTGTGAATTATTAGAGGATAGTTAGGCGCGATCGTGATGGAGGATGCTAGAGAAATCTCATCCGGTGACTCAACACGGCGAAGAGGACAGACTCACAAGGATGCGGGACGAGCGGAGGCGTCGATTAGGAGGAGAACGCCAAGCTAAGTATCCGCTTATCAAAATCTAAACATCTATTAAAGACTATCACTGCCGCCCCTGTAAACCTCCCTATAACCAGCAGGTACGAGGAACGACAGCAGGGATCCCGAAACGGAGCCAGTTCGGCCAGAACCAGTGCTACCGGAAGACCACTACAGTAACGGCAAACGGCTACCGTAAGGACACCTCACACCGAGCTGCAATTAAAGAACTCAGAAATTCGGAGAAGAAACAGGGTAGCGACAGGCGCAAATACGGCCTTGAGAGCCGCAGGAGTAATTGAGGCCGCGACGGTCCTGAGGGTTGCGGAAGCGCCCCAAGTGGCCTATTTACAAATTAATTGCCGGCGCGGTTCCGATGGGCCTCCTGCTCGTCACTGTTCGGCGGACCTGCGTGAGAGTACGACGGCCCAAATCGATTACAAGTGCGGATGCCGAGAGCGTCGAGGATCTACAGGAGTCACCGGTGAGACGAACGTCGACTTCCTCAAGCCGTTTAGTAGAGTATCAGGTAGAGTTAGCCCGAACAGAGTCCGTGCCGAATTGTTGCCGTCTTAGAGTCCTTTATTCACATTTTTGATAATTGCGCAGTAGAGCGCGACGGCCGGCCGATATTCTTTGTTCGAGCTACAATAATATCAAGTGCCCTCTTTCCCGGTTAAGCGCCGACAGTCATTTTTGTATTTTTCTAATGATTAATGTAATATTGCGAAATTCTGTGTTTAATAATTTTTCGATTTGCGAACTCACACACAAAGGCGCTTGCGATATTCGATAGCCGACGGTTGCGTTG
The DNA here is from genome assembly GCA_030586385.1 of Camponotus fellah. Taxonomy (NCBI): domain Eukaryota; kingdom Metazoa; phylum Arthropoda; class Insecta; order Hymenoptera; family Formicidae; genus Camponotus; species Camponotus fellah. Next base: position 68,523 of record JAPIVC010000598.1, on the reverse strand, counting down.
CGACATCGACTCGCGTATCCCCGCGGCGTGAATCTTCCGATATTTTGTTATAGTTTATCGTTCGTGTTTTTGAGATTCTATTACCGTTTATTGTTCGCGTTTGCGTCCGATCTTTTATATTGTATGATTATTCAGTCAATTGTGCCTGTATTATCGCTCAAGGTTTATCTTTGTCTAACTCATGTTTATTAGAGTCGATTCTCTCGATTTTGTATTTGACAAATTTATCTATCATTATTAACCTCTTTAATTTGTAATAGACGAACATCAGTAATCGAACTATCATCGCGGCATAAGTAATTAATAATTTAATATTTATTTAATATGAATTTGTGGCTGCCGAGGCTCTATTACGTCTCGCGTAGCGCGAAATTCCGAGACTTTTTATGTTGCTTTTTCTATCGAGTAACACGTGATACCGCGGTGATCATGTTCGAAGAGCGGCCCGTCGCTGCCGGTAAATATTACTCAAATCGATTATATTACATCTGAAGTAAAACGTGAATCTGTCTTACATCGACCATTGTCGGTTATGTGATCTTTGTTAAATATATTTATCTTTATTACACTAATCTCTTGTTTTAAATTGCAGCCACCTTGTATTCTCGATCCTTCCTTGTTCGTTATTAGAACGGACCGCCCCTCTAACAATTCCGAGACGGGGCTAGCCGAGCGTCCGTCGCGATTACTTTTTGAGTGTTTGTAGATTTTTTATTGCATATGGTCAGTACTTAGTCTCGTTTTAGAGTGGTGCGAATTATCGCACCTGGCGCCCAAAACTTCCGAGATACATTTTAATAAAAATCGCGCCGAAGGTGTGCCGTGGGCCAACGACATCGGTCCTAATTAATTTCTTGCCCAAAATAAAATTAACGGTCACAATATATATATATATTGCGAAAAGCGCGGACCTCAAAGCCTTTTTCCATTAATTATTTGCGCGAAGTGCGAACCTCAAAGCCTTTTTCCATTAATTGTATATTATTATTATATATATTTTATATATTATATATATTATTATATATATTTTTCTTTTTTTCTTTCTTTTTATTTAATATATTTTTTTATCTTTCAATTTATTCTTTTTCATTTTACAGTCTGTCATTCTTTGCCTGCGCTCTACCGAAATCAACCCTTCCTTTTTTTATTGCTCCCCTTTTATTCCTGCCCATCCTCCTTTCACATTTCACAATTCACAAAACCTTCCTGTATATTACATTTTTTGTGAAACATTTTTTACTTTTTCAAATAAGATGTCCTTGATTGCTTAATTCATTTATCTTTATTTTTACACTATCCCTTTTAGTTGCTCTCGAAAATGCCACGTAAAGTTGTCCATGTACAAATACCAGCTGCGGCAAATATATTCCCATCCTTGGAATAATGACAATCTGTCCTCGTGCAGGTCCCGTCAGCACCTCCACATAAATAAGATTATTATTCAATTTATTAACAATTAATCTTGTGCCATTGCATAGTCCTTTCTTAGTATTTAAATTTCTAAATAAGGTTACCCCTACTTTAATTTTTAGACGATGATTTGGCATTCCAGTTGGTGTCAAAAAGTTTAAAAACTCAGTTGGAAAATTTAATTGCTCTTATGGATCATCACTTATAATAGAGTCAATTGAGAGATACTCTCTTTTTTCTCTCTCCATCAATCCTAGGATCTCGTCATTTATTTTAAAAGTATCCTCATTTTCCGGAGACAAAGAATCGCTTGATCTGGATTTTCTCTAATCATATTCATTGTGATTCTATCATCAAAAATATCTGTTGTTAGATTTTCTTTGCAAATAAAATCCTCAGGGATTTCACTTATATCACGATATAGTTCCGTATTTGATAATTTATCATCTCCAAATTGCATCAGCCATTTGCAAAGTCTTTGTCTTCCGCAGTTCTCATATTTTGCGTGAATTTGATCTGATTTACGTTCATCCATAATCAATTGTATTTTACTGTTGATCCTATTATTGTTGTTTTGTGTGCATGTGATACTACTGGGAGATTTTGTCGGAAATCTCCCGCAAATAAAATTACTTTTCCTCCAAAAGGTCTCGGATTTTTTATCAGATCTCTGAAGAGTTTATTAACTGCTGTCAAAGCATGTCACACTGTCATGCTCACCTCATCCCATATGATTAGTTTTATAGAAGTCAGTTCCCGTCCTGCTTGTGAGTTTTCTCTGATATTTGATTTTACACCATCATCAATTGGAATCGATAGCTCAAACAGAGAGTGATATGTTCTTTTTCCTTTAAGAAGTGTTTGCAGCAATGCCAGTTGATGCACATGGAATTACGATTTCCTTTCTTCCTCGAATTATACTCAGTAATGTGTTGAATAGATAAGTCTTTCCACTTCCTGTAAACCCGTCTGTGCAAAATAACCTTTGAGGTTCCTCATCATTTTCTATTGCTCGAATAACTTTTTCGTACACGTGTTTTTGTTCCTGATTCAGTGTTGTTAATAAATAATCCTCGTCTCCTTTCCTCATCAACATCATATTCCGTCTCGCAAATTTTCACTGGTGTTGGATCTGGCAAGTGGAAATTCTCACAGCTACTTCCATTAATGTGCAGAATTTCCTGTATTTCTTTTTATGCCATATTTTCCGGATCTTCAACATTGTTTTGTTCAAAATCCTCAATCATGTGATCTTTGTATTTATTCCATAATGTTAGTCCATCTGTCGGATTTCCAAAAATGCATATGCAGGCAAACAGCTCTCATATCATATTTGTGCAGGCATTTTCGTTTTGGTTGCTTCCTCTAGTCGGCCCAAAGATCGTCAGTTTTTATTAAATTCCTCGCAACTGCTGCTTCCTTGAATGTTTCATACATCACTCCGTTTACAGTTCTTAAATCCTCATATGATTTTGCGCCAGCCACATGTAGTAGAAGAACACGTAGGAAAAATCTTTCTTTTTCTTTTATGCTCACAGTGTATATAACCTTGAGATTATTTTTTCTGCTCCCTTCTTGCGTAGCTTCCATTTTGTTTCTTTCCTTTCGAAAACATAGTGTGTTGGAATATCTGCGTAAAGTAAATGGACTGATGATTTTTATCTGTTTGATTCAATTTAAACCATGTAGTCAACGTAATATTTCTTCTCTGCTCTCTTTCCGCCTGCTCCTCATTTCTTTCGCGGGAATAAACCATTTGCCGATCAGGTAAATGAACAGCCAGTCTTATTACTGTGTGTGACTTCATGAACAGATCCATTTAATCTCCACATTGATCTCCACTTCAGAAGCACTCACATATGTTGCATCTAGATATGAGTTCACCTCATCTACTCGTAGGAATCTCGTGCTATCCTGCGCCTTGACTTCAATTGCTGAGCAATCAAATCCTTTATGTATATATTTATATAAACATTTCACGCTTTTTACGGATGAACATATTTCCATATTTATGTGTCGATTATATTTCGTAATTAAATATGGAGAATATGGCACTATCCATCGATTATCTAATCCTCTTTCCTTATTTCACACGATGTATTTTTTCTAAATTTCTACGTTGATACATTGGATATCCATTCACATTTGCATTAATCTCTTCTCTAAATTCTTTGGAAAATCCTTTGAGTTATCTTCATGCTCGAATATTTTGGATTATTTGTTTTCATTTCCGTATGCCATCCCCCGCCACCATAGGGATATAACAATGGCTAATACATTGGATCACACCTTTTATCCATAATTAATATTTGTTGCACTTGATTTTTTATTATAAATTCGTATGTCCCTTTTAAATGGTGGCTCTCCATCTATATTCTTAAAAACCACTGCTATTTAATTTGCTCTTGGCGCATTGTATCTTCTTTGATCATGTGCTGGATCCTTCCAAAATGACAACATTATATCTATTGTTTTCTGTCCCTTAGGATTTAGTTCCTGTTCCACCTGTATCATCTTAAATGTTTTGGCCAATTCATTATTTTTTATCATAAATCTTGTCAAAAGGCTCATTATTTCTGTATCGCATTCTTTATTCGCTTTGTTTTTCATTCTTTCACCTTTCTGACAAATCTATCTTCTCTTCCTTCCATCCCCTTCCTCTTTGTTTTTATTTCGTCCTTCAATCACTCTTCTCGGTTTCAATTTTATTCCCTTTCCATCCTCTCTCTTTTACCGTTTGCCGATTGACATTTCATTATTTTTTTTTGATAACCTTTTATTTTATCGATTTCTCAAATGACATACGTTAACGTTATTTCTTTCTTATAACCTCAAGGTGTGTTTTTGAAGTTCTTTTATCTTTAACGACGTCCCAATATGTCCTTGAATAACAGCGTATAATCCGTGCAACTCGATTCAGTCTAATGTACACGCGCCGGCAGGAATGGTGTCCCCCTATACTTGTGTTGACGCTCACTGATGTCACATTCACACAAGCGAAGCGCGCATGTACGCGAGTCGGACAGCAGGAGAGAAAGTGGGGATAGAGTAGTGGGGGGCATTCCAATGTTCCATCCTTCGCGCACGGCATAAGAGCGAGAGAGAAAGCATTATGAGACGTGATACCGAGTTAATGATGTCCGATAGCCGTCTCTCTCGCTCGGCGCTCGAATGAAAGAGTACGAGCGAGACAGCTATATACTGCGCGGGACACCGCACTGTCTCTATACGCGTCTCGCGCACTTTAATACCGATATCGATATATTTTTCATTTTTTTCTTTAACTGAGTTAAAATGCGATTGAACCGGGTGCACCAGCGTATTCATTATATTAAATTAAATAATAATTATAATTTTCTCTTTATATAATATAATTCCGCCTTTTCCGTTTTTCCTCTAATTGGAATGAGAGATTTCCTATCATTTTTCCCGTCTTATTGCTTTACCGTCTAAATAAACTATCTTTATCTTTTTCTCTTATTAAAATGTTAATAGTCGAAGGCTCTTCTTTGTGCATATGATTCCCTTAAGGCCAAATTTAAAGATCTGCAAGAACAATTTGCCGCTGCTCTCGAAAAAAATACCTTTCCAACTCGAAATAGCCTCTACACCGAAGAATCCCTCCCCTGAGATCGTTCCTCTGCCATCTCCTCCTCCGCCTTGTACTTCCTCTACGCCCCCCTGCAACGTTCCCTTGGCATGTAAGTATCCATATTTATATCCTCTGTCCCTCTTTTTTGTCCGTTCGACCCTTACCTTCTTCATCCTTGTCCTTCCTTCCTTATCAAATTATTCTCATTTCTCACCAACAATTAAGTTTATCTAGTTCTTTAATATAATATTATTTTCTCCTCCCAGCCCCAAATACGGCACGCTGGGCAAGACATTTCCGTGTCTTTGTGTGAGGTCGTGGCCGTGGAAATCGAACAATAATAAATTATATTAATATGTAGTATTTACTTGTGCCTTTTTTTATCATATTTTTTCTCTCAAACTTTTAATTTCAAATAAATCTCTTTCCTTCGCCTCTATGCTTCTTTTCTTTATCCTGTTTCGGATATCTATTTAGTCCTCACATTCCTTTTAATCCCCATCCGCGGTCGCGCTTTCGCGCTATCACACGGAGACGGAGACTCACACACGCCCCCACCTCTCCGTCTTTTCTTATTACTCCTCCCCTCCTCCTTTCCTCTATTGATTTTTTCCCCTTTTTTGCTCTTTTTCAAATTTTGATCATTTATTTCTCTTTTATTGTTCCTTAATTAATTTTCTTTCAATTTTTTTTTGTAAAAACATAATACACAAATAATCAAATATTTCTCATATATTCTTTAATTTATTTCATATTCAAATATATTTCATACATAATTTAATCAAATACAATACATTTTATTATTATCAAACATATTTCATATATATCATATTCAATATAATCACATATATTTTAAAATATATTTGATTTTATTCTATTTGATATAAATTTGATTTTTATTTCATTATATTATATTGTCTTGAAATATAATTTATTATAAAATAGAATATAAAATCAAATATAATATAAACAAATATATTTCATATTTATCAAATACAATGTAATCAAATATATTTCATTTATAATTTAATTTATTTCTATAAAATATAATTTTTGTATATATATAATTTTTTCTTTCTAACTTATTTATACATTTTCTTCTAATTTCGTCAATGTAAATTCCTCTTCCTTATTAGTCTTTCTCGTTTCTTTCTTTTCTTGACCATTTTCCTCCTTCCGTTCTCATTCTCTTGCCGCTGTTTCTCCTCTCTCGTCTTTTCATCCTCCACATCTTCTTTCCTCTCTTCTTTTTTCCTCATTCTCTTCTCCAATTTCTCTACTGCCTCTATCAACATTTGATCCATCCCATCTTCCATTTCTGAAATTTTTCAATTCTTTGTTATGTTTTATTTTCCTCATAATTTTATTAATTTTATTCTTTTTTTGTTAACTTTCTTTCTAACTTTTCCTACTTTCGTTCCACTATCCTTCCGATACTTTCGTTTTTCATAATAATTTTCATTTCTCTAACTTTAATTAATCTTAATTTTAATAATCGTTCATATCAATATTTACCTTTCCGTAAATCTTCAATCTCTTTATTTTTCATTCCTTCTTCTTTCTTCCCTCCTCGTAAATTTTTTTTCCTCTTTTTGCGTCCTTTCCATTTTATTCCTCTCCTCCTCGCCAATATCTTTTCCATCCATTCTGTCTTTTTCCCTTTTTTCTCTTTCTTTTATTTAATCATCCAAATTCATTAATTCCACTCACTTCTCTCTTTTCCCCTTCCATTTATCCTATTTTTACCTATTTTTCTAATTTTCATTAGTTTTTCCTCTTTTTCAAATCGGTCTTTCCTTTCCTCTTTTAAAAATCGGTCCTTCTTCCCTCCTTCCCGCTAATTCTCCATTTTGGGAGAATCATTCATATTCTTCGTAATCCGCTCCTCAACGCGCCTCTCCTCTGGATGCTTGGGTGGGTCCTTTTTTCTTCATTTTTAATTTTGTTCGACTTCTTCGTCCCCTCCACTTTGCCTTTTCGTTCTTCCTTCTCGCATTTATTAACATCTGATCCTACCCTTCTTCCATTTCTGCAATTTTTCCAAGCCTTGTTAGGTTTAATCTTCTTTACATTTTTTTTTCTTTTCTCGTTAAATTTCTTCCTAACTTTTCCCATTTTCGCTCTTTTATCCTAACGATTTAACGACATTCCCATTCACGCCCCCTCAATGCGCATACGCGATGGTCAATACGTGTGTCTTTACGTGGGCATTGATGCCCTATTACACGCACAGGCCTTCGCATAGAATATAGCTCATTCCTCCTCGGCCCGCTACTTTCAACTGTTTTTCTTTTGCTGCCTCAGTGAATACCCTCCCCACGCTAACTTATTATAAATAGACTATAGCTCGACGTTCTTCGACCTCCCTCGATATTCAATTGTTCCACTCGTAGCTATACTCTATGCGTAATAACTTGCTGCTCTCTGCTTATCAATTCTGGCATCTCTATGCGTGGGTGGCCCAAACTTTTTAAAATAACCACATAGCAGCTTCCCCCCTAAAATTTGCTACATTTTGGTACCTCTTTCACGAAAATCGATCCACGAATGCGGAAGTAGTTCGCGGTCAGACAGACAGACGGACTGTACTTATATATATATATATATGATATATAGAGTGATTCAAAATAAGTATATTGTCCGTGAAATGACACATTTTTGAGTCAATTCTAAGATGATTTTTGCTTTGGCAAAATTTCATCCGACACAGTTTTCGAATTATTAAAAGAAATAATTAATTTACAACGGGTCGGATACAAGAGGCAGGCAAGGGTGGCGCGATTCACCGTCAGACGCGGGTGCTTACGCGGAGCGATCGCTGCGATCAGCTGGTCGCTACATACACATACTTGCGAATACATAATTCTCATTCTCTCTCTCTCTCTCTTATTTGCTTACTCAAAGTTATTATTACTCTTACTAAAATTATTATTTACTTTTTATTGTTACACATTTTCACTTTAATTATTTTTTTATATTGTACCTTTTTTTTACAAGAAAGGGGAAAATGCATTTTATGCATACTTACCGGGCGATCCGGTGAGTTATGTGGGACTCGAATACCAAGTCGAATTACCAATTCGGTACTCCCACTAAAAACCCCTTTCTTTCCCCTAATTTTCTCTAACACTGTTTATTTGACATCCATCGAAGAATAGTTATTATTACTTTGTTCGATGTATTTTCTTGTAATTTCGCTGTAATTTCTTGAGAAATGAATTTTTCAACAGATCGTACTTTCAATCAAATTGAACGTAAATATCACGTTCTAAAGGACAGAGATCCACATTAAATAATTAATCGAAAATTATAGATTGTTTTTTAAAGTCGCTCAATTAATCAAAGGATGATTGGAAAATAATGCAATCGACCAAAACTAGCCAGAACTTTGTTTATTGATTACAACTTTTCAAGTTTTTACTTGAAAAGGACCACAACCATATGGTCGAAACGTTGTAATCAATAAACAAAATTCTGGCTAGTTTTGGTCGATTGCATTATTTTCCAATCATTCTTTAATTAATCGAAAGTTCTTTTTTCTTTTATAAACTTCAATATAATCACATTCATTCACTCATTCGATAAGACGAGAAATTTAACAATGACTCTATCACTAATCACTATCAATCACCGAATAATCACTGTTGGCAATTAAAAATCACTCGATTAAAGAAAGATACACATTATTATACGACGCGACAACGCGACGATATTTACCCATCGACAGCAAGCAGTTTTTGGATGCTAGGTTGCGGTACTAAGTGCTGTCGAACGTGAACATGTGCTTAATTGAAGATGCGACAATTTATAATATTATTATAATATAATATTATAATATTATTATCATATGATATTTATACATCGTATGATATTTGTTTTAAAATTAATTAGAATAAATAAATGTTAAATACTTTCAATATTAATGTTACTGTTAATGTTAAATATTATTTATTATTAATACTGTTGGGTATATTGCGCCTTCTGACAGGCGCTGAGCACCACTTATTCTTAGAATATATAATTCTTAAAATGTACGTTTCTTAGAAGTCGCGCTGGCCGGCTTATCTCTTAACCAAAGGCATCTACACCGGATGCAGTTCGAACAATCGCCCACTCGTTCGGAGAATCGCCGAACGATTGCACACGGCAGGAGTAGGAGAAGATATAAAAGGCCGACCGAGAGACGGACCATTGGAGAAGCATACGTGTGGTCAACGTGAACGGAGATAATGACGTGCTCGAATCTTCTACTACTTCGGACATTCGCAATCAAGATATAATATTAAGACATAACGACGTTGAACATTACCCGAGAAACCAACACAACAAAAAGCACCCCGAAGTCACAACAATTGGCGCTGCGGCTTATTAAACCTGCAAGAAAATGGATCTAACACTTCAAGCGCTAGCAGAAACTGCGCAAAACCAGGAGCTAACATTACGTCAGATTGATGTCACAAAAGCAAATGGCGGAGACACTATCACATCGAATATCGAGAACGGACGATATTGCAAAATCCTCACAATTCGCAAATCTGGCTACACAGCTCGGTAAATTCGTTCATGATCCTACAAGGGGTAAGGTTTGATTTGACCTTGAAGAGTCATTTAAAAGTCACGTGAAGGCCACCTCAATTTTTTTAAATAGCACCTCTTTTTATTACATATTCTTGTAGCTGACCTCGAGAGCTTTCCAAAACACTATAATTAAATATTTTTCTATTAAGTGCTTTTCGAGTTATGAGGCTTGAAATCATTTCTTAATTTTACATAAACCATAAAATATCTTGTAAAATATTCATTTTTCGATTATCTTATCTTAATACTTTTATGTACAAAATAATGGGAGGAATCAATTAGTGTAAAGAAAACATACAGTTGTTTCTAAGAAAAAATATGGAATTGTTAATTGCAAGTTACATATTTCTTCTTCGAAACAACTATGTTTTTTCTTTAAATCAATTAATTCCTCCCATTATTTTACATAAAAGTATTAAGGTAAGATAATCGAAAAACGAATATTTTACTAGATATTTTATCATTTATGTAAAATTGAGATATTATTTTAGGCCTTATAACTCAAAAAGTACTTAACGAAAAAACATTTAATTATAGTGTTTTGGAAAGCTATTGAGATCAGCTACAAGAATGTGTAATAAAAAATAAGAGGTGCAATTTAAAAAAATTGAGGTGGTCTTCACGTGACCTTCAAATGACTCTTCAGTGTCAAACCAATGATATCATCTTATGGCCCCCTCGAAACCATAAAACTTTTGTCTGAAACATTTTTCTCTAAAATGCTTTGTTTCCGAAATAATTGCGTGCGTTAATTAAAATGGCTCACCCTGTATATAGCGAAAATTTTGAAACCAGCAGAAATATTGAGCGATCTGTTTAAGAAAAACAAATAACATTCCAGTAATAGATAGTGATAGTGAAGAAGATTAAATAAATCGTAGGTGTAGTGAGAGGCAAGAGGTCTCACATTCAAAAAACACCCCGATTTTACGGAAACATAATGAGAGGAAAGGGGACTCACGTTAAAAAAGCCACCCCGATAGAGTTAAAAACCGTATTGCAACCTCCACGTAAACTCTGGAAACTATAAAAATTAAAAAGTATACATATTATAGGTTAATTGCAGACGTACATATGTGCTATTAAAGTCACATTGAACACCCGCAACGCGGAATGGCACTGCACTGTGCTTAAGCCGGAGTGACACGACGCTTACGATTTTCGTATTTTTAACTGTTCCACCATTTTAAAAAAATTGAAAAAAATGTATGTTATAGTGGACACTTAAGAGAAATTTTCGTAAAAATTTCAAAATGGTACCTCTAAAATATCACCCTCAAAAAAAATATTCAAAAATTAAAAAATTTTTTTTTGGTGTTTTTTTTGGCAAACATTTTGGAAATTTTTTTTGTTAATTAGTTTTATTAATCTACATAACATATATTTTTTTCATCAAAATCGATCAAGTGGTTTTCGAGAAAAATACATTTTTTTATTTTACTTTCTCTCTCCATAACTCCTAAAAAAATGAATTTTTAAAAATAATATTTGGTGGAAAATTTTATCATATTGGTACTAACTTGTGACATTAATGTCAGCTCTGTATGATCAAGGGCAGATTTTACATTCTTACTCCGCTAGGCGGTTTGAATGTTGTTTAAAGTGGCCACTTGGGCTGTTGTCGTCGTTCACGAATGTTTACCTGTTTCTTGTTACACAGCGCAACATTAATTTTTAAGACCACGTTGTCCATGTTTTCTTTCTCTTGATAATATTGCCTTTAAACAACACTCAAATTTGGGCATACTAATCCAAATTGGAGATGCTCTCTCCAATCAATCTCAAAGAATCGTTGAACCTGTTGCTATTAATTATGGACACTCTTAGCGCTTGTGATTACAATTTTCCGATAATAAGTATACATAAAAACGTTGCTCAACATAGATATCTTTTGCGTTATATTTTTGCGAATTCTATTACGATATATTTATGCGAATTCTTTTTTTAATCATCTTAGTTTAATTGGCACTGATGATGATTCAAAAGTGAGTCGAAACGTCCGCACTTAACATCATAAACAACATATGTATCATATCATTTTTCATATTTTTTTTTTTGAATTTTTTTATATTGTATCACTTTCCGTTATGAATATATCGATAACTCTTTTATTCTTGACATTACTTCAATTTTCTATGTCTTTTTTACCTTCTAATTAATAACAAATAAATATTAAACATTAATATCTACGTTCAATTTGAGTGAAAGTACGATCTATTGGAAAATTCATTTCTCAAGAAATTACAGCAATACATCGAACAAGGTAATAATAACTATTTTTTGATGTTATGTGAAAACAAACATTTTGGGATGTCAAATAAACGGTGTTAGAGAAAATTAGCGAAAGAGAGAGGTAGGGAGTACCGAATTGGTAATTCGACTTGGTACTCGAATCCCACATAACTCAGGATCGTTCGGTGAGTATGCATAAAATGCATTTTCCCCTCTCTCGTAAAAAAAAGCGGTATAATATAAAAAAATAATTAAAATGAAAATGTGTAATAATAAAAAGTAAATAATAATTTTATTAAGAGTAATAATAACTTTGAGTAAACAAATAAGAGAGAGAGAGAGAGAGAGAGAGAGGAGAATAAGAATTATGTATTCGCAAGTATGTAGCGACCAGCTGATCGCAGCGATCGCCCCGCGTAAGCACCCGCGTCTGACGGTGAATCGCGCCATCCTTGCCTGCTTCTTGTATCCGACCCGTTATAAGTTAATTATTTTTTTTAATAATTCGAAAACTAAGCGTCGGACGAAATTTTGCCAAAGGAAAAATCGTTTTAGAATTGACTCAAAAATGTGTCATTTCACGGACAATATACTTATTTTGAATCACTCTGTATATATATATGTTTATATATATTTTAAACATACATATATATATATATATATATCTTTATATATATAGATTATCGCAGAAAAATATATTTACACATTTAAACACACATAAATATTTTATTCTTAACAATAGCACATAATAATGCCAGTATTGATATCTACCAGAATGAATTTATATGAAACCTTTTTCCTTTGATTATTTATGATTAGTTATAATTATATTGAGTTGATTTTAGGTTCTACCAAATTCCCGGATGATGGATTTGTTTATAGTTCAAGTTCAACATGAATTACTCTATCTAAATACTTACTTGTTATAAATTCTACTATAAAATATAATAATCATCCTGAAAATTACTTTTATTCTTCTCTTTCTCATATTAAAGGTACGTGTATAACATTGAATAATTAAACAATTAAATAATTATAAATTTTTGAATGTTAATTTCATAAAAAATGAAAAAAAGTCCTTTATAAACAAAAGACTCTGTACGATTCTTATGGAAAATGAATTTTGAAGTTCGGTGAAATATGTAGAAATTCTAGAGATAAGTAGTTTATGTGACAAATCAAAAAGAATAAGCGCGATATCGTTTGATGGTGCCGTTTCGTCATTACAAATGTTTAAATGTTGAAACGTTTAAATGTTGAAATAAGATATTATTTCAGTACTAATGAGAGAAAATAAATAATGTATTTAGTAGAATCACAGACACACAGTTGATTACTTTTATTAATATATAGATATTATAATTACGTGGAAAAGATATACATGCATGTATTTATAGATGGTGTCCATAAAGTTCTCATCCACTATGTTTCAGAAACGGTTCAAAAATTACGAAAAACCATGAAACAAATGTTCAATTATTTTGAGAGACTAGTTTTTTGAAGAAAAATTAAGGAAGTTGTACCCCTTCCCCATCCGAAGAAAAAATGCATATTACTATACTTTAATGCATATTACTATACTTTTAACTAATTATATTTTATCAAATATCAAATAAGATGCTATGGCGATAGCGGCGGCACACATATTTTCCATGTAAATATATTAGTAAAATGTGATAATAAAAATGATCAACTGTGATTTAATTCTATAATAATATGTTATTTACTTTTTTTAAATAGTATTTAAATATCGCCTGATTTTGATATTTGACTTGTAGCGACGAAACGTAGCGACTTCATCATCCAATATTGCATTTATATTTTGACATTTTTTTGACTTATGTTTTCACATAAACTATTTATTTCTAAAGTTTCGGGAAATTTCATTGAAAAATTTCCAGAAGAATTGTACAAAAGTCCCGTTATTTATAAAATTTAATTTTATTATTATTATTTTTAATATATTTTACTATAATATTAGCAATAACAATAATGAGAAACATAACTAACTTTAAATTTAATTTTTATATAATTATTAATTATATTATTAATTATATTAATTATAATTATTAATTATATTATTATATTATTAATTATATTTTTGTATAATTTTATAATGTGTAATTTTTTTAAATTACAAATATATATATATATATATATATATTTGTCTAAGATTCCAAAAGATCATAATAAAACATAAAACTATCCAATTCTTTATAATTGTCTAATTTATTATTTTTACGAATATTTAATCATACACTATTTATCTATTATTATAAATTTTCTCGTTGAAATGTTTAACAATTTAACAATCTTTTATAATTATTTGCTTTGATTTAATTACACAAATTTTGGGTGTGATATATTTAGTTTTATTAATTACGGATATATTCACAAAACTTTATTGCGCATTGCACAGCAAAAGCATTTTAAATATACTAAATTTTGTTTCTCTTAAACATTACAGGATCTATTATATAGCGCATGTTAAAACGAACAGTGCCGAAAAATATATTTTTACAGGGACTTAACAAATATTTGAACAATCAGTAAGTATAATGTTTTATAATGATATACATCATAAAAGAAAATCGAAATATATAATAAATTTAATAATATAAACGATAACGAAAAAGAAGGGAAAACTCTACGTCTTCTTTGCAGACCTGAAGGCAGCGTTCGATAAGATGAACAGAAAGAAGCTATGGAAGGTTCTGGAAGAACGCGGTATAAATAGGAAATTAATCAACAGAATAAAAGATATTTATGAAGAAACGATCAACAGGGTAATCGTAGGAGACAAATGCACAGAGGAGTTCTGGACAAAGGGAGGGCTGAAGCAAGGATGCCCATTGAGCCCACTCCTATTCATAACATTTATCGCGGATGTGGAGGACTTTCTAAAGAAAAGACAGAACGGAGGCGCAAGACTGGGAAGAAGGAGAATATACATTTTGGCGTACGCGGACGACCTAGCGATGATACATAATTAGAGAAGAAACAAAGATAGAACAAATCAATATAGAAGTCGGAGGAAGAACGCTAAAATACCAAGAAAAAATGAAAGGAATGACTGATAACGAAATACTGAGAGAATGCAGAAGAGAAATTAGCAATATAGAATGGGAGGGTACACAGTGAGGCAGAAGGATGCAGACGTTTTACAAGGAGGATTAAATCAGTGGACAAGAGAAGCAAGAAAGGAACAGGGAAAAAACACGATAGAAGAATGGACAACCAACTACAAAGAGAAAAAATTGGAAGAGAAAGAAAGAAAGATGGAAAGATCGAAAGAATACAACGAAAGAATACAACAGATGGAAAACAAATGAAAGAGCGAAATATTTGGAGTGGAAAGGAAAAGGCACAAAGTTGAAAACAGTCGCAAGATTCAGATGTGGAAACGAATGGAGAGGTAATAAATACTGGGAGGAGAAAGGCAAGAAAATGTGCAGGCTGTGTGAGGGAGGAGAGGAATCATGGCACTATATATTAAGAGAATGCACGAAAGCCAATCCGAGCGAAGAATTTATGGCAGAAAATGGAAAAGGAATGGATGCTGAAATTGTGGAATAAAAGGAAAGAGAGAGAAAAACTGAAGAGTCAAGAAATAAGTGTATAAATTGATATAAAAAAAGTGTAAATGTAAAACATGATTTAAGCAAAACACAGAACATGTATCCCGAGAAGGGAATCATTATCCTAAATAAAAAAAAATTTAATAATATATTTATCCTATTATAATGTATAAAAAACATAGATATTTGAAATTTCAAATTTGTTATTTTATATTACTGTTATTTTATAGTTACGTATTTTTGTGAAGATTGTGAATTTCATCTTATGTTTTTCTTAATAAATATATAATAGAACTTCATATTTTCTAAATAACAAACAATTCAAATTGAATAATTTCGAGAGTCTAGTTTTACGAACAATATATAAACACTCTAAAATCTATGTAATATAAAAATTAATATTATTATTTATTGATGCGCGATAAATGCTAACATAATTAATAATGGATATATATATATATATATATATATATATATATATGAAACTTTACATAAAAACTTTGAAAACATACATAAGTTAGATATTACAAACATTTTAGAAAAGAATTATTGCAAATACATTTCATATTATGCTTATTTGAGGGAAAACATAATTGGTTAACGTTATAAAAAAATTTCATGTTCAACTTACTATAAAACGTGAAATTTTGTATGTTAATCCAATTGTTTTCCTTCAAATACATAATATGTGTTTTACAGAATAAATATCTCTTAAAATGTGTGTGATGTGCAACTTATTTATGTTTTTTAATGTTTGTATGTAAATTTAATCCGAATTGTATGTATTTTGCACTTCTTGATTTCTCTTTATAAGTATAGTTATTGTAAGTTTAGCAATTTTCAATGGTTTTTTACATTAATCCTTATGAATTGTGTATCTTTTGGAATACGTAGTGAGTTATAATTAAGACATAAGACATGATTTAAATAAAACATAAGATATAATTATTACATAAAGACTTACCTGTATTGCGTATCTGTATATTGCATCTTGCACCCTTTTGCATTGGGAATTTGAATAGCCATTTCCCATGCGAAATTTTTCCATTCTTGCACTCTTTATACATGTACTTATTGTAATCTACGGGACACTGACTTGACATCCTATTATGATACGAAAAGAAATTAGAAAAATAAAAAAGGAAAAAAATACAAAAGTCAAAAATAAATAGAAATAAAAAAAAGAAAAGAAATAAAGTAGAAGAAATATAAAAAATAAAAGAAGAAATAAAAAAAGAAATAAGACAAGAAATATAACACGTAAAAGAAAATAAATAAATGAATTGAAACGATAAAAGTACACGCGTACGTACACGTGGAAATATTTCCAGCTAATCATGTCAAATAAAAAGAATAATAACATGTTGGAAAATAATTAACTCGCTAAAAGACTATAACTCCATTAGAAATATTGAACAAATTCAAAGCAATAATGCACGGATCGCGAAGCACCGAACGTTATTCACACAGTTCGTCGCTGACTCTCGGACTGAATTGTCGAAATGCTCACTTTTGTTTTGTGTCAATAAGTGATTAGAAAATCATGACATAACGCTCGTATAAATTATGAAGAATTTTAAATGAGCTGCTTTAAAGTCTAGTTCTTTAAATCATTTGTGTGTGTGTGTGTGTGTGTGTGTGTATTATAATATACATTATATATATATATATATATACATATATATATATATATATATATATATATATATGGGGTCCCATTTTAACTTGGACAGTAAAATATCTCAAAAACTGAGCCCAGCAGACAAAAATGTTTCAAAAGTTGTTTGGTTTCGAGGGAGACATAAGATGGTACCATTGGTTTGACCTTGAAGAGTAATTTAAAAGTCACATGAAGGTTACCTTCAATTTCTTTATTGGAACCTACTATTTTTTATTACATATTTTTGTAGCTTATCTCGACAGCTTTCTAAAACACTATAATAAAATATTTTCATTAGGTACTTTTCGAGTTATGAGGCTTGAAGTAATTTTTCAATTTTACATAAATCATAAAATATCTAGTAAAATATTAATTTTTTTATTATCTTACCTTAGTACTTTTATGTACAAAATAATGAGAGGAATCGATTGGTGTAAAAAAATAATTGTTTCGGAAAAAATGTGTAATTGTTAATTGCAAATTATATATTTTTTTTTTCGAAACAATTTTGTGTTTTCTTTACACTAATTGATTCCTCTCATTATTTTGTAATAAAAGTATTAAAGTAAGATAATCAAGAAATGAATATTTTACTATATATTTTATGATTTATGTAAAATTAAAAAATTACTTCAAAATTACTCATAACTCGAAAAGTACCTAAGGAAAAAATACTTTATTATAGTGTTTTGGAAAGTTTTTGAGGCAAGCTACAAGAATATGTAAAAGCATATAGGGTGTTCCATTTAAAAAGTTTGAGGTGACTTTCACGTGACCTTCAGGTGACTCTTTAAAGTCAAACCAATGACACCACTCCCCGGCTCTCTTGAAACCATACAACTTTTGTCTGAAACATTTTTGTCTGCTGGGCTCAGTTTTCGAGATATTTTACTATCCAAGTTAAAATGGGACACCCTGTATATATATATATATATATATATATATATATATATATACAGAGTATCTATATATATATATATATATATATACATATAGAGAGAGAGAGAGAGACACAAATGCAAACATGTAGGGTGTCACACACATTTTGTGTGTGTGTGTGTGTGTGTGTGTGTGTGTGTGTGTGTGTGTGTGTGTGTGTGTGTGTGTAATGTAAATAAGCTCAAACGCAATTGCACATACAATAAATTTGGAATAAAAGAGATTGCATTTCTGTTTATCTATTTATATATCTGAATATATATAATAAATAATAGAATAATAAATAGAATATATAATAAATAATAATTTTTCCGGATAAAAAAATAAAAAAGAGAAAAATTTATCAATTATTTCAATAATTTAATTATTTAAATATTTATTTTATAATGATTCATTTGCAAAAATTTTTACAGTAATGAAAGATTGGAAATATATCAAAACTTACTGGTCATTTCACCATTGAAATTTATGATGACAGGATCAGTATTCTAATGAGATCGTGCAACTTCTAAAAATCGTAGAAATGCTGCTTTTGATATCTGAGCTGATTTATAATGTTATACTAATTTATAACGTTTTAACATTAAGTATATCGATGCCATAAGCAATTCAATTACAACTTCCGGTATGTGAGTATCAACAATTAGATGAGTATCTAACAATTGTGCGGATAATCACCGTTTTGCCAAATGGCAAGCAGGACCGAATGATGGTTGTTGAGAATGCAAGCAATAAAAGTGAAAATTGAAGATATATATCACAGAATGTCTATTTCGAATCGGTAATTATTTACCTTAGGGGAGCCACCTCGGATGACCTTGAGCTTGACATATGTTGTTAAGATAATGACCTTGAGTAATATTCTAAACGTTTTAATTGGCGCTCGTTCTTTATTAAAAAGTTATAAACAAAAGAATTTTCCTTGAATTTGCGAAATACATGCATGGATACAGTGTGTTCCGCCCCCCTGCGGGGTGCTCCACTTTCGAAAGATATAACCTAACCCAACCCATGTCCGTGGTATGTTCTGAAAGTGGTACACCATTTGAATTTGGAGCGATTTCTTTTCGTTCCTGAAAAATATGCGATTTTGAAATTCTATATTTGTATCATCTTTTCTGTTCGTTTAGATTATTTCCTAAAATTAGTACTGTTTATAACAATTAATCCTTGCAATACGAAACAAGATCCATATAAAGTTTATAATTTTCTATGTAAGACGAAATATATTCCACATTATACTTTCATGCAAAGCGAGATATATTTTATACCACGGATACAGATTGAGTTAGGTTATATCTTCCGAAAGTGGAGCCCCCCGCAGGGGGGCGGAACACACAGTGTCCACGCATGAATTTTTGAGATAAAGAGAAGTTCATTTATATTTAACTTTGATTCTCGATAAGAATGAATTTTGCTTGAATTTGAGAAATACATACGTGCACACAGTGTGTTCCGTCCTCCCGCGGGGGGGCTTCACTTCCGGAAGATATAACCTAATCCAACCGTGTCCGTGATATAAAATATATCTTGTTTTGCATACAAATATATGTACATTATGTCGAGAAAATATACTGCATTTAAAACTTTTTTTGTTTCTAACTTTTTAATAAACAATGAGCACCGACTAAAACCTTTAGAATGTTACTCAGGGTCATTACCTTAACAACATATGTCAAGGTCAAGGTCATCCGAGGCTCCTCTAAGGTAAATAATTACCTTCGAATCTTATAAAAAATTTGCTGAACAGTCTCTTTCTGATCTTTTAGATATTTTTATTAAAAATTTTAGGTAAAAAGAGAAGATATCCTAAAGATTTTTTAGTATGATTTTCTAGAATAAGTTCATTCAATATTGTACATATTTTCGATATTTGTACGTTTTTCAATTTGTACAAAGGAAAAACAGAAAATTATAAGTTTCCAGTGTTAGATTTGTAAATATGCCGAAAAAATTGAACAACTTTTAATGTAAGTATTTTTCACATTCATAAAATTTTTATCTTTTTTATTACAAATTATAAAATAGAACATGTATTACATATTCACACACACAATATCTTGTGACAAGATGTCTAAGACATTAAATATATAAACAAAAATATATATGTTGGGAATCTAGCGTATATCAGAGAGAAACCTGAGAGCGGCCAGGACGGCCTTTTGCCTGTTACGGTTTTACTTGACTGCTTGATGCGCCCCTCGCACCCATTTTCAAAGTTGGAACTATTTCGTACACCCATTTTCTGGTACTGCCGGTAATGTCTCCACTTGGTGCGTGTCCGTGCTACACCCACTTTCTGACATTGCCGATAAAGTTTATATTGGGTGCGTGTCCGTGCTACACCCATAATTTTTGTATTGAGAAACACGGGCATCGAGTTCATTTATGCGTGATCTTTTCTCTTTATATATTTTAGTAAAAACATTAACATTTGTACATACGCTTATAAAACACAATTATATATAAAATAAAAAAACACACATATATGTGTGTGTGTGTGTATATCGTTTTTCTGTCATATGTTTCATTTTTACCTATGCGAATCATAATTATATTTAATAACAATTACATTGTAACTTATGTATATTAATGATTAAAGTATATTGTTTAATTTTTTTATTGAGAAATATATGAAATATAAAGAGTATGGAGTGTATATATAAAATATAATATTTCATAGAAATTGTAAATTATAATTGTAAGATGTGTAATAAGATCTGTCCTAATTAACAAGTAACAATTGACTTTTGATCTCTTGGATTTGCTTAACTTTTAATATATTTACATTTTGTCGTATTTAATATATATTTAATATATATTGTGCCGCTTTTATTTGTACATAATAAAATATCAACTTGTAATAATTTACGAGATTTAATTATTTCAAGTTTCCTCGTACTTAATATATTATGCCGGTAGAAAGAAATGTTAAATAATGTTTGCAGCTGAGCAAATAATTCGTGTCATCTTTTTTTGATAATGTTAAATAATGTCTAACAATTGTTTCTATCAATGCACACGAAGAATTCAAATAAAACATTACATTCACATTTTTCAAAGTTCAAATGTTTTTTATCAGTATTCGATGATCAGTTTGCGCCGTGCTACGGACTGCATCGCAGTATGCTCAGAACGATTATTTATTACGGTAGTTCGCGTTAAGCAGTTTTTGTGAAATAGATATTTGCGCGTTGTGTATTGTGTTGTATTGTGTATTCTGTTAATTCGTGTTTATTTGCATTTTTTTTTAATTATTTTGTAAACTGTGTTTTGTGCTTTTTAATTTAAATTATTTGTACTTAGTGTTATATTTTTTTTTAGTTTCGCGTATTTTAGTTTTCTTTTTTTTTTGGTTGATGTTAATTATTATTTTATAATGTGTTCAAATAAGCAACGATTTTATGATAAATGTGTTTACATTAATTGCACGAATGTTAGAACAAAAGACGGGAAACGCTTATTTAGATTTCCATTACAAACGGATGCGAGATGTGATGTATGGATACGTAATAGTGATATGTTTATATATTAATTTATATATTCACATTTATTTATATTTTGATATTTGCCATATAAAAGAAATATTATATTATAAATTTTCTTGCACGCTTTTTCTTATAAATATAAAAAAAATATATTATATCCAATGATATTACATCTGATGTCTCACGTATAATATTTTGAAACGTAACGTGTGAAAAATGTAAATAGAATGCGTCTTATACTATTCATGTTTTACATAGATATTGCTCTTTAATGCGATCTTCTTTTTCATTTCGCTAAATGCGTGAATCCAGTGTCATATAATACGTATTGCGTGCTTCTATAGTGATTGTTTCGAAGATAAGACGCGGCTCACACGCACACGATCAGCGAGTCACGTGATGTGTTAACTGTGTGCGTGTGAATCGCGTTTTTTTTCTGGTATCACCTATCACCGTCGATCAGTCAGTCTTCAACGCTCAGTGGAAGAGGAGCTCGAACTGCGAATGTAAGTATATAGTTTATGAAAACTTATTTTTAACCGTAAAACATTCGTATAATTACCTACAAGTACTTTTATTAGATTAATCATGAAGAAATATTTATGTTTCTTTCATGTGATCAGTGCCCGTGACATTTATAAATTACACACATATCCGACTGTTCTAAATTCCTGTTTCGATTTGTGTATTTTTCAGTTGCAATGTTTATAACGGACGTTTTTATACTTTTTCATAATTTTTTTTAGAAAATAGAAACGGCCCAATTAATCACGCCGACGACGACGGCAGCGGCGACGATGGAGACGACGGCGGCGGCGGTGATGGAGACACCAACGGTGGCGGCAACGGTTTCCATGCCGTCTGTTATTTCTTTTACTGTAAGTGTTAAACTTTTTACATTTTTAAATATGATAAGAAATCGCAAAAATATTTTCCAACAACGGCGACGACGATGGTAATTGTGATCGATTTTACTACATTGCGATCAACATCATTATCACCCAGGTAGTAAGATGACATCAAATGACGTTTTAATAACGTCTTAATTACGTTATAGACGTCTTTAAGACGTCATCTTGCTACCTGGGCACCACCAGTGCGGTTCTACGAACGTCGGTGTTATTGCCAGCATAATAGACACCATCGTCATCGTTGTTTTCCAGAAAAAAATTATGGAAAAGTAAAAACATTATAAACAAGACAACTGAAAATAAAATAAGAATAGAACAATCGGATATTGTACACGTATAATTATAAAAACAATTTTTAAAAAATTATATTATAGTTAAACATATAATTGTAATATGTATTTAATAATTTATCAGCATTGCTGTTTTCATTAGTTGTTTTAATTAATTTTATTATTTTTCTATGTACATATATGTGTATCATTATAGTGATATACCTTTCATTTTCTCTGTTTCAGCCAGAACAATTATTAGATTTCGTTTATTTGATGCGGCGAGGCCGCGGTAGAGGAAAAGAAAGAGGAAGAGGAACATGGCGAGGTACGTGGAGAGGACGAGGAAGAGGAAATAGAGGTAGAGGCGGCAGAAGCAGCAGAGGCGGAAGAGGTGCGGGAAGTGGAGGAAGTGGAGAAAGTGAAGGAGGAATAAATATTAATTATTATTACAAATAAATAATAATATATGAATGATAATATATGATAATAAATAAATATGATATGATAATAAATATGATAATAAATATGATAATAAATATGATAATAAATATGATATGATATAAAATAATACGAAATAAAACATTATCATCGTAACAATGTTATATTTCTTATAAATTTCCCGACATTTATTAATTTCAGATGTATTATTTAACATTTTATTTGTATTTTTACTTATTTTTTCTGATAAAAAAAATATATAATAAAACTTGTCTATCTTCTATAAGTATAAAGAAAGAGATAAAATTAATTGTCTATTCTGGAATCTCTCTTCAATATTCATTTTATTTTTCCTTTTCTTTATTTACATGATCATACTCATGTGATTATTTCAATTTATAAAACAGAGTAATTGTTTTAGAATAGAAAATTGTATTGTATTTAATAAAATTGCATAATAAAACTTTTCGATTAATTTTTTTATAAATATTTAATAGCTTATTTTTTTCTATATGAATCCTTGATTTGCCTACAACATCTAGTAACATTCATCAAAAATTCATTATCAAAAAGTTTTACTTATAAAAAATATAATAAATCAATCATAATAAATCAATAACAACAATTATATAAATAATATGTCATTTTTAGTCTGAGCTGCAGCTTGATATTAGCTTAATATTAATATTTGTAAATATATAATTTTTTCAATAAAATGTACGCCGATTTTTTTATTTATTTTGAAAACACAGTTCCATACTAGAAAAATAAAATTTTTGCAATATAATCAATTATTTTTTACATTAAAAATTAAAATTTTTAATATGTCATTTTAAATATATATTTGTGACGCCTTAAAAAAATTCTCTAATATTCCTCTCCAAAAATTAAAATTTTTGCAATTTATTTAAAATTTTTTTATTAACCCGACATATTTTTATTAAAAAATTAAAAATAATATTTTTACGCAATTTCTCACATAAAACGTTTCTAAATCTAAACTTATACATTAAATGTAATTATAAATATTTATTTTATATGTGCATTCATTAGAATGTTTATTTTACAAACTTTTCGTAGTTTATATTTATTTTAATATATTTCAAGCACATACAGACATTTTACCCAGGAGATGTCCAAAATATATCTCGAAGAGATTTTTTAGCGATATGATATTTCTTTGTTCTTTAAATGTTTTCTAAATAAAGTGTGTCTGTGTGGATACATAAATATTTGTATTGCAATCAACATCTTCCTACTTTTATAGTTTTTATTTCATTAAGTCTATTAAATTTTAAGTTATTTAAATTGTTCATTTATATAGAAATATTTAGTTATATTTTATAGTGATATTTTTGTATATTACTATATCTAATTATTACGTACTTAAAAAATTAATTGCGAAAAATAAAGTAAGATGTAATTATATTTTTTGCATTACAGCAATTTACATTATTTCGTAATTGTGTTTCATCCATGTTCCAGCTGTTATTCAAAATTTTAATTTAATTTTAAAATATTAATTTTTAGCGCTAAATTAAATATAATATATTTTATTTTTATACTTTCAAATAGTTCATTTAATTTTTTTTTCGATGTGAATCTAAATAAAATAAATTTTATTTTAAAATATATTTTTGATAATGAAGACATACAAGCAATGATAGCGATGAAGATAGAATGACAACGGAAAAATTTAAAAATTAAGATATAAATAATCATATTATTTACATATTCTTTATTACATAAGTTCGATTCTACAAAATGTAAATACATATTACTTTACTTTTTTCGTATTAAATTAATTTTTTAAGTATGTCTTTTTCATTAGGTAATACTAAAACTCATTGCTAATATCACTAGATAACCAATTTAAATGACTTAAAAAATTTGACTTAAACTAAAAACTATAAAAAGTAAGATATGATTATAATATAAACATTCATATAATTGAAATATGTTATAATAAATATAAACTATGAAAAGTTTGTAAAATAAACGTTCAAATGAATACAATTATAAAATAAATATTTATAATTGTATTTGATGTATAAGTTTAAATTTATATATATTTTATATTAAAAAAAACGTCAAAATATGTTTTTTAATGTTTTTAAATATGTTGCATTAATAAAAAACTTGTGAATAAATTGCATAAATTTTCATTTTTTAACAAGAATATTCCAGAATCTTTGGAATACGTCACTCTATAAAACTGTCTGAAAAATCGCATTTTCTAATTTGAGAACTTTTTTTCGTTTAAATGTGTGTGGCAATAAATCAATTTAAAAAAAATTTTACAAAAAATGCAATTATTTACTTACAATTACTTAATTTATTTCATTAATTTATTTACAAGCTACAATTTATATTAAAATTTATTTACAATCTACAATTGAATTGTTTCCAGTTTTATTGTATCATTTTTTGTTTCATGTTTCTTTTATTCTTTCTTTTTTAATCATGATAATGTAGAAATATAATGAACATTATAATTAGGTCCTTTTCTTTTAACAATGTTGTTATATATCATGCGTAGTTTTTACATGATACAAAAATTGTTCGTAATGATACATAGCGACATCATTTAAAGTTAGAATAAGAGCTTTAATAGCACATAAACACGTACACATATAGTATGAATTTCATTCCATCTTAAAATTTACAATTGTTACACGTTTTGTCTTTTCAGTCACTCATCCATCTACATACACACACACACACACACACACATTAAATTTTTGTTCTATTTCTCTGTTACAGGAAATACCAGATTGGAGAAATGGTCTCCTGAGTCTCTTAGATGTGCGGGATTATGTGAGGATCATTTTAAAGAAGACTCATTCACTAAAAGTATTAAAAAAAGATTGAAGCGGAATGCTGTGCCAATCCATTTTAAAAGTGAATGCAGCAATGACAATTATATACAAAGAAAGAAAAGCAGACAAGTGGAAATAGATGGAGTAGATGAAGAAATAGACATACAGCAAGTGGAAGAAAAAAATGCCATACCAGTTGTTACTGATATAATAAACGATAATGATGATATTGTAATGATGGATAAGCAACCGCCAGAACAGTTACCAACTAAAACATATGGACCATCAAATTTATGTTTTGATACTCCAGCGGAAGAAGAAAATATCATGAAATGGATACATATAGAGCCTCCTAGATATGAAAAAATTGATAAATCTGATTTGCCTAAGAAAGAAGAAGTCGAACAAATGGAAAATACGAATCAATTAAATAGTTATATGGCTATAATTGATAATTTAAAACGTGAAAATGCTCGGTTGCGAACACATATAAGAAGTTTGAGACATCGGCTACGTATTAGACGTATACCTAAAAAGCCAAAGAGAAAAGAACAAAAGAAACAATTATTAAAAAAATTGATACATGAACAAGAATTCCTGTGGCAAAAGCTATGATAAATTTACAGTTGCATACATCAAATGCAAAATATACAGAAGAAGAGAAAAATTTATCGAGGCAACTTTATTATTATTCAGCCTCTGCATTTTGTCGCTTACAAAAAGCAGGTTGCAATTTTCCTGGACAGCGAACAATACGAAGATGGTTAGAAGAATATGATATACGACCGGGATTTTGCAACTTTATATTTCATAAATTAAAAGAAAAAATTACTCAATTACCAATAGAGGAAAGAGTGTGCGCTTTGAAATGGGATGAAATGTATATTAAATCATATGAGGAATATTCATCCAAATTGGACGAAATAGAAGGCCTTGTTGATCTCGGACCTCTAGGTAGAAAATCAGAGAGAGCTAAATGTGTATTCGTGTTTTGTCTAGATAGTTTAAATGCACGGCATCCATGGCGTCAACCTATAGCATATTTTCTTTCAGGGAAATGCTTGAAAGCTGATGATATAATTAATTTATTAAAAGAATGTTTAGATAGGTTGAATGAAACAGGTGCTGATGTGCAACTTGTGACATGTGATCAAAGCACATGTAACCAAAGTGCTTATGCTCAACTTGGTGTTGATTCAACAAAGCTATTTTTCACGTACAAAGAGAAGAAATATTACGCTTCCTTCGATTTCCCGCATCTAGAAAAAAGATTGGTAAGTTTCCTCAGAACACATAAAAACATTTATTGCGATGGAAATATAATTGCTTCCTACTCCGATTTTGAAATGACATCGTCCATCGATAATTTTACAAAAGGAGGCTCTAATTTATTATCACACATAACAGAAGCGCACATTCGTCCGAATAGTTTTGAAGCTATGAATGTGAAAAGAGCATTCCAATTATTCAGTCATACTTTCGCAGCTGCAATAAAAACAGCTGGCCATGAACAAGAATTAAATACAAATACGTGGTAAGTTACAGCAGATTTTGCAGAACGCATGAATAATATTATCGATGCTTGCAATTCTTATAGTTTGAATATGAAATTTGGCGGAAAACGACCGTTATCCTCCAAAAATTCAGATATTGAGATTTTGTTAACAGAATTTGTGGAATGGTGTTCAAGATGGTCGAAATCAGCAGAATTAATAATTCAAGTACCTTGTTTCAAAGGCTTTGTTATAACTATAAAAGCTATTCTTGCAACTTATAAAGCACTCATAAATAAAAATGAAGCATTTGAATTAGCAACAGGATTATGCAACCAGGACTCAGTGGAACATTTATTTTCCAAACTTCGACAACGCGGAGGATTTAATCCTAATCCGACCGCAAGAATGATACGACTTTCCATCAGACATATACTTTCCACGGGATATATTCAAACGAGTAACAAAGCCAATGTACAATGTCCAGAAACAGAAACTCTTATTAATCAACTGAGTAAACTTACGAAGGCTATAGAAAATGTTATGGAAACAAGTAATACAGCTTTAGAATGTGATATAGATCAGAACGATAATTTACTTGCAGAGGATGCAAATATAATCGAAGAATATTTTAATTACGAAGATTTCGAAAATGAACAACATAGTAGTTATGATGACAATGCTGTAACATACTTCGCTGGATTTGTGGCACGACGAAGTTTGGAAAAAAATAATTCTGATAAATGTCGCAATATTATGATGAAAACATCAATGGACAAGTCAACTGCAAATGAAAAATATATACAATTTAGAGAATATCCGAACATAGATGAAGATGCTCCAATTGTTACAAAATTAGTACGCCCGACAAGTTATTTTACAAACATTATCAGAACACAGTTATTGACGTTTAATAAAACATGGCAGCATTATTGGGCATCTACACACATTCTTAATAATATTGTTATGAGATGTATGGAAGAAACCAACAAAATACATGCTACATGGTTTGATATTAATGATGAATGTTATAATCATCGAGTGCAGGCATTAAGATACATGATCGCAGCAATATATTAAGTGTAATAAAATATACTAAAAGTTGAGCAAAATCCAGGAAGTCTAAAATCGATTGTTATTTGCTAATTAGAAAAGATTTTATTATACATATATCTTATAATTATATTTTACAATTTCTATACAAATATTATATTTTATATATTTATACTCTCATGCTCTTTATATTTTATATATTTCATTTTCAATAAAAAATTAAATAATATATACATTTATCTTTATTATAAATAATTTTAACAATATAATTATAATAAATTCGCATAGATAACAATAGAGAATAATGGAAACGAATGAGAGAAATAGTGTGCGAGGAAGATTCGATTCTTGAATCCTCGTCGCTCGTGTTATTCCTATCTCGCTCGCTGTTATTACCTTCTCCTTTGCTATCTATATATATATATATATATATATATATATATGTATATATGTATGTATATATGTATATATGTATATAATTGTTATTAAATATAATTATAATAAATTCCCATAGATAAAATAAAATGACACGACGGAGAATGAAACTATATATATATATATATATATATATATATATATATTTTGGACACACGCTTATAAACTACATTACGCCCAATAAAAAAAAATATATATATATATATATATTTTTTTTTTATTGGGCGTAATGTAGTTTATAAGCGTGTGTACAAGTATTAATGTTTTTATAAAAATACATAAAGAGAAAAGATCACGCATAAATGAACTCGATGCCCGTGTTTCTCAATACAAAAATTATGGGTGTAGCACGGACACGCACCCAATATAAACTTTATCGGCAATGTCAGAAAGTGGGTGTAGCACGGACACGCACCAAGTGGAGACATTACCGGCAGTATCAGAAAATGGGTGTACGAAATAGTTCCAACTTTGAAAATGGGTGCGAGGGGCGCATCAAGCAGTCAAGTAAAACCGTAACAGGCAAAGGCCATCCTGGCCGCTCTCAGGTTTCTTTCTGCGTATATATATATATATATATATATATATATATATATATGTATGTCTATGCCGGTTACGGCCATATAGGGTCCATTAGTTATGAAGTCCTTCCGATAGATGTCGCGTCGTGTTTAAGAACGGACCTAAGTCCCTCATCTTACTTACTTCGCGCGCTCATGCTTGAGTTACTGAGTTACTGAGATACTGTAGTACTGTGCATTCGTGCGCTTATTCTCGATTATATTTTCTGCTAAAATAAAAGATTAATTCCAACAATATAATTATAAAATATTTTAAACATATAAGTCACACTTGGCTTGCCAATCATTTACGATGTGAAAATAAAAAATTACTAAAAAGAAAGAATTTTTTAAAAAATTCTTTAAATTCTAATTTCATGATTTTTCCAAGTATAAAAAAATCTATGAAAATTCTATTTTTCGTATTTCTCCAAGGATAGACACTCTGAATATGCTACACATTATTATATTTGTTGATCTATCGTATACAAATTATTATAAACATATCTTTTATTAAATTCACAATTCTAAATTTTGAACTTTGTTGAATGAACTTTCGATACATCACAAATTTTAAGTTTGTAAAAATATCATTTTTTATGTCCAAAACTTTTATATATTTCACTATTAATTACAACACCGAGCGTTTCAAGGAATTCTAATTAATGTCTACTGAGAATCAAGCTAAACAGTTGGTTTATCCATAAAATAATGTTGTTTTTAGAAATAAAATATATTTCTTATGCATTTGTCTCAAATTATCCTAATAATTTAATTATTAAATATCATTAATTCTTACCCGTGCAAAGCACTGCTCAACTAAATGGAATAATTTATTTTCCAACTCGATAGATTCTTCATTGTCCTTGTATTTATTATTCCATCTTTCTCTTTGCTTTACTAAAGCGATTTTTAAAAATCGCTAAAATATATGTTATATATATATATATATATATATATAT
The DNA here is from genome assembly GCA_030586385.1 of Camponotus fellah. Lineage (NCBI taxonomy): Eukaryota > Metazoa > Arthropoda > Insecta > Hymenoptera > Formicidae > Camponotus > Camponotus fellah. Next base: position 38,103 of record JAPIVC010000598.1, on the reverse strand, counting down.
ATATATATACACATATATACGTTTGTCGCAATTGCAAATCAATATTAATTGTGTTAGAAAGAAATATTATTCCCAAATTCCATCAATATTGAAATCTATATCGTAGTTTACGTTATCTTTGTTTCTTCGAATCGAAAGATTTTCTTCAGTGATATAACCACAACCGCACTCGATCAAAGATGGGAAGAAAAGAACATCTCAGATAAAGCTTGCATTTATCTTATAATATGATAGCAGTCATATTTTTTCAGAAGTTGCTAGTGTATTTACAATATATATATATTGTGTCCATTTTATGTGCAACATTAAATTTAATTTCAAATAACTGCATTACTGCATATTTGCATCTTCTTTCAGTTAAAAAGAAATTTTAGTTAAGATTTTTTTAAATTTTGCATCTTATCAATTATTTAAGATAAATTTGTTATTTAATTATTATTTGTTGTTTAATTATATTATTTAAAAAATAAATTCCTTTAAATTATAACATTCATAAAAAAAAATTTTTGAAGAACAAAATAAATAATATATGCTTCAATTAAAAAATAATTTTCAAGTAGTTTTTATCTGATGAAACAGTCAAATACAATATTAAATATAATTTTATACATACTGTTGAAAATTGGAAATGATAATTTTGTTAAAGAAAAATTAATATAAAAATATAAAAATATAAAATATAAAAATTTACAATATAAAAGCAATACCTCTGAAAACGTGTTAAACCATATAAAATTATTTTTAAAATGTAACGTGTTAAACCATATAAAATTAATATTTTTAAATGTGACGTGTTAAACCATATAAAATTATTTTTATCTGACATCTTTTTTTTCCATCGAGTCATGTATTATATTGCTGAAGAAAATATTTCGATTCGAAGAAACAAAAGAAACATAAACTATGTAAATTGAAAAGCGTATTTTAGAAAAAATTAATTTTATTTCATCATTATATTACTATTAAAATCTGAGTTTATCTCAAGCAAATAATATACCTATTCAAGTTCAGGTTCATGATGCGATAATATAAGAAAATAGAAAGAACTACTCAAAAAAGCGCAATCTTTTCTTCAGATCCAAATTATTAAAATTTTCGAAACTGCCATTATAGACAAGAAATAAGAACTCTCCTGATGTGCCAATTGCAAGTTGGATACAAAAAGTGATATATTAAGATTCTTGTATAATAAATTTAAGATTCCTGTTCATCATTATTATCTTTTATCTTGTAATGTCGAAGAAGTGAACACACGAAAAATTCATAAGCAAAATATATTAAAGTAGAAATATTTTTCAATAAAATAACATTTGCAATCAATAGAATAGATTTATAAAATATATGGAAAACTCTCTCTTTTAAAGAGAAATTTAATTTTGTGACGTCGCCGTGCCGACGCGCGTCCATCCGTCCCGGAAATCTTAACGGAGCGCGAGCCGAGCGGCCGCGCCAGAAAAAGATTGCGAGAGTCGTATCGAAACCTCCGGAGAAACGAGCCATTGTTAGAGTTCGCGTCCTTATTAATTATTTTTTTGTTATATTATTTTGTATGTCGAGCAACCCGGCGGAGAAAATCGAAAGAAGAAGAAGGATCTTTTTTGCGACAATCGGCACGGCGCTCCTAGCCTCCGAGTCGAAAACGGAGACAGCGCCCGAAAATCAAGACAGCGCTGAGTCGCCCCAGCAGAAGGAGGAGGAAAAAATCATAGAGAAAATGTCTTGGACCGGAATAACAACTGGTCGACGCTATCCTCCGAGAACGAAGAGCGTACAACCGACCTGAAGGCCGCCCGATAACAGAGAAACAGAGTTGCCGACATGAAGATTTTCGAATATTCGGGGCCGCTACGGCCTTCGATACGGTGTTGTCGCGGGGCGCATTGATACCTCGCGTGTCGCGGCGCGATTGGTCCCGAATCCGCGCACCCCCGCGCGCAGGAATTGACGCCGCTATCGACCCTGAATCGCGAGATCCAGGGACTCATTCTGGTGCGGGCGCTCGTCGGAGATAGTCGTTTTTAATTCTGTATCGTTCTGTGTCGTTGTCATATTGAATATCGTGAGTGACCTATTGAGCTGCTGAAAACCGATCGAGAGGACGTGCCAAGGAATCATCTCCTGGCTGCGGGAACAAGCATCGGTGAGTCGCAAATTTGTAAGCTCATACGCGATTTCGTGCGAAGACCTCTGTCGCCGTCGCCATTTTATCTCGTTGTTGCTCGGGCTTTCGATTTTCGCGTATTTCGGGCGACCGGAGACAAGCGACCGAGACATCAAGGACGATCATAACGTCGGGCGTAATCGATAAGGAACCGTTCGTCTCTCTCCGGGATTCGGGGTGTCGTAAAACGCGTAGCGACTGGCTCTCGTATATCGACCACGTGCGCGGTAAATCGCGAGGAATGCGTTCGCTATCCGTGTTATCGGAAAGTTGTCGAAGCCGCGTAAGGCATTCCCACAATCAATTTTCGTGCGGATTTCGTGTAATAATTAGCGTATGAGTGTATGACCGTTGCGTGTCGTGACTGCGAATATCATGCTGTCTTTGTCGCACTCATTACGTATACGATTTGCGTTTATTTCGAGATATTTGTCGTACGTGTGAGTGTGTCGTAATGAATTATAATGCATAAATAAATTATAATGACTTAAGAAATTGCCGAAATTCGAGAAAGAGAACTGTGCGTAAGTAAAGAGCGTTATGCCGAAAAGAAAGTAAGCGGCGTCCGACGGCTGTCGAAATCTTGAAATAAGATTATATTGCGTTAATTAAAGAAAAATATAATTGCTTGAATAATTGCTTATTTGAATGAAGTCATTTTATATATAGTAGTTCAATCAAGAAAATATATTCTTACGATTTAAAATTTAATTTTCTTGAATGGAAAAAAACAATGTTAGATAAAAATAACTTTTAAATCAAAGATTATAATTTTCTTAAAGTAGAATTAATTAAATAATTATTTATTCTTAAGATGACAATTACAATATTAAAATAAGACTATAATATTGTTGAAGTTTAAAATTATTAAATTCTTCTAATTGTAAAAATCATAGTACACAGAATGAGTTATTAAAATTTAATATCTGAAATAAAAATATCTTTCAATAACGTTTATAAATAATCAATAATATTTATTTTTAAAGAGATTTAAATATAAATAAATATATTAATATATATTACATAAAACTTATATATAAAATATTTATAATATTGAGAAACTATTATATTTTATACATATTATATTATATTATATTATATATATTATATTATATATATTATTATAATTTATATATGTGTGAGTGTGTTATACATATGTGTTATATATACAATTTTGTAATTAATAGTTTATATATGGTATTATGTAATTCTATTAGTATGAAATTTTTGTTCGCGTATACTTGTACTCATACGTAATGTTATAATTTTGTAACATTATAATAATTTTTTATATATGATTTTATTTTCACGGGGAGAAGGAAGAATGGAATATAGATAAATACATAACATACACACACACACATATAATATTACGGCTTGAAGGTTGCGATTTGTTTTGATTTAATAACACAGGCCAACAAAATTAGACCGTCCTTCTTACCCAGAAACCAGACTATACTTTTCCGAAGGTTTTTGATGCGCTGAATCAAAATCTGGCCGCAGAATTGCTCTATCACGTCAGGATTTTGAGATATCCTAACCTAAAAGTTCAAAAAACACCGTTTTTGCCCATTTTTGAGGTTATGTAGCACAACGGGTTTTTTTTCAACGAAAAAGTATACTCGGGATCTTAAAGAACAAGTCTTCCTCTTTCAAATGCCGTTGAGTTTGCTCAAATATCTTTTTTTTTTCGCTGAGATATTGCAATTTTAAGTTTACATGTTTTCAAATTTTCCTATATCTGGAAAATCATGGAAATAACATAGGTATGATATAATAGATAGGTTTTTGATTAAAAAACATGAAAATTGTTTCTAAATACATGATAACTCAGTGCTTGTATATAGAAAAAAACATATTCTTTCAAAATTCAAGGTCAGATTTCAAGAATTTTTCGAAAAAAAAATAAAGTAGCTGCCTTGAGTCAGCTAAAGTTACAGAATTTACTGTAACAATCTAAATTTCTACAGTTCGTGATATAAAAACCTATCTATTATATCATACTCATGTTATTTCCATGATTTTCCAGGTATAGGAAAATTTGAAAACATGTAAACTTAAAATTGCAATATCTCAGCGAAAAAAAAAGATATTTGAGCAAACTCAACGGCATTTGAAAGAGGAAGACTTGTTCCTTAAGATCCCGAGTATACTTTTTCGTTGAAAAAAAAACCCGTGCTACATAACCAAAAATGGGCAAAAACGGTGTTTTTTACACTTTTAGGTTAAGATATCTCAAAATCCTGACGTGATAGAGCAATTGTGCGACCAGATTTGGATTCAGCGCATCGAAAACCTTCGGAAAAGTATAGTCTGGTTTCTGGGTAAAAATTTTGTTGGCCTGTGTAATCTTTTACGACGTTCTATAAGAATATGTAAGAAATATTTCGAGCTTTTATCTAGCGAATGTATGTGTGCTCTTCTTGTTGATTTCACGTATATTAAATTGAGAATAATATTGAAACAAATTTGAAGGCACAGTCTAAACATTCATCACAGTTCTAAACATTTCTGTTCGTGGTTTTACAGATGATAATCTTCGTTACTATGCCGATTAACAACGCCAGTTAACATCAAGCAACACTTTACAAAAAAGTATGGCTATGAGGTATGAAAATATCAGGAATCTACCGGTAAGTTTTTGCTCTATGAAAATCGGAATAATTGTTTGTTTCTCTTTATATGTAAAAACTGAAAAATACGTATATGATAAAAGCTATTATTATTGTATTACTATTAGGCAAAAACAGATTTTCTTGTAAACTGAATTGAATTTTTAAGAGCACATATCTTTTACACTGATAGTGGTGTTTTCGTCTTCTATGTAGAAAATGAAAAAATAAAAAAATTATTACATTTCTAAATATATTATAAACTTTTTGTAATACATTAATAGTTATATATTATAATACATTAATAGATATATTCTTTTATCTTAAAATTTTATCTAATTTATAATATATAACTTATTTTAAATTATCATATATATAAACTATTTTACACACATTATAATATCTGTTTATAAATACAAAGATATATATTGAAAATCGTTACATATATGCAAAATATTACATTACCTTTCATTTATTATTGCAGTTGTATTATAATACATTAAGAGATGTATTCTTTTATCTTAAAATTTTATCTAATTTATAATATATAACTTATTTTAAATTATCTTTATTTATTATTATTTACGCACATTATAATATTTGTTCATAAATGCAAAGATATATATTGAAAATTGTTACATATATGCAAAATACATTACATTACCTTTCATTTATTATTGAAGTTGTATTATAATACATTAATAAATGTATTCTTTTATCTTAAAATTTTATCTAATTTATAATATATAATTTATTTTAAATTATCATATACATAAAAAGTAGGGAGGCTATGTTGGTTCTAACTCAATTTTTCCATAGGAGAGAGAGAGGCGAATTCTATTTATAGATTCCATCGGAGCGAGAGAGAGCTCCGTGGAAGTCATGGGGGGGTAGGGGTTCTGGGCGAGGGGAAGGGCGGGTGGGGAGGGTGGTGAACGTCGCCGCGCAGCGGGTCGTCGCTACTGCCGCTCGCCGAAACGGGGTGGGCTACCGCGGACGTCGCGGGGGTAGGGAGCGAGGGTAAGGGTGGGTGGGGAGCGTCGCCGCGCAGCGGCGTCGTCGCTCGGCGCGCGGGCGTCCCTGTTACGGGCGTCGTCGTCGCTTAGCGCGCGAGTTACGGCGCGGGGGCGTCCTGGGTAACGCGGTGTCGCTCGGCGCGCGAGGCGTCCCTGGTTACCGTCTCGAGCGCGCGCGCGTTCTCTCGACGACGCGCGACGGGCGTCGTTCTCTTTCCGTCGACTCGCTGTCGTTCGCGCGCGCTAGCGGGGGAGAGAGAGAGGAGATGGAAGCGGACGACGACGCGGGAGAGAGAGAGACGGCGAATCTCGACGGAGAGACGTTCCTTTTTATTGCGCGAATAGAGGTACAGCGAGATACGATATAATTTTAATATATATATACGAGACATACGATGCGTGGGTGCGTGAAGAGAAAGATGCGATATAATTTATATATACGATATAGTAAGATACGATATATAGTAAGATACGATATATAAAATATAATTTAATATATAAAAAACTTTATTCTCCCGGACCTCTCGCGTAAATTCCAAACGATCGTTCTCGTCGTCTCGCGCGTTCCATCAATTCGGCGATCAGTCTTCTCTCCTCTCGTTGTCTCGCGTGTTCCATTAATTCCGCGACTACTCTTCTCTCCTCCTCTTCCCGTATCGCTCTTCTCTCCTCGTATTCCGCGAAATTTAGCTCCTCTATCTCCGCGAATAAGTCCTGCATCCCGAAGAGTAGTCGCAGATTAAAGATGTCCAGATATCTCGAGCCGTTCACCTCGTTGTCCCGGCGGCTTTCCGGAGTATCTCCCCATTCCTCCGCGAAATCGCGTCGCGCGTCTCGCCTCGTCATCCTTACGCGTTGTCGGTGTTCTATATTCATAAATCCGGGAATCTCGACTTCGGAGGTGAACTGTAAAAAAAAAATGATATATATTATATATATACGCGCGTGTGTATTATTTTTCGTAATTGAAAAAATATTTACCGCCCAGAAGAACATCACTTTTGCCACGATTTTGAACAGCATGCCGATGAATTCCTCCTTCCACAAGATATACAGGTTTCGATCGTTATTATTCATTTTTTCTCTCTCTATCGTACGGCGCGTTTTTTCTTTGTCGCGAATAAAACTCGACTAAAGCTCGAGAAAAAAATGATTTAATCCACAGGATTAATCATCTTTCTGAAAGCGTCGCGTTTTAGATTAAGGAAAGAGCGATAAGCGGTCGCGATTGTTTCCGGGCAATTCGACGCGAGAGGAATACGATTATCCGCGTATTTTTTTTTTTTTTTCCCCGTTTAATCTAAATAATTCTTAAATTCTACGTATCGGGAGAGTATGTAGCGCGTAGAGGTGTAAAAATATCGTTTCGCGTAAAAATTAAAGATGATGATGATGATGATGATGATGATAAGAAGGTGAGATCGTGAATTTCGTGTAAAATTTTTTTTTTATTTATTCGATAAAACGTTACATATATACGAGTACATAAGTCGTCGATGGGATTGCGTTAGCGAAGCGTATATTTTTTTTTCTGCGCGAATACATAATTATCCGTCGATAAAAGATCGCATTAGCGGTATGTTTCTTTGTTACTAGAATTTTTACAAACTGTAGTAGAGTCCGAAAAGGAGAGCGTGTAACTCGCAATCGATTAGATCGTTAGCGTCGAAATCCTCGTGATGACGAATTCCTTCCGGAATGTCATTCGGATGATCGATTTGCGTCGCGATATCGATGAAATTCGATAGTTTGCGGTCGACGATTTCGAGCACGTTGATTAGCGTCGCGACGATGCGATTCACGCATAATTCGAGATCGAACAGCGCCTTTACCGTAGCGTGCGACATGGATATGCGATTCTTTCCCGATTCGACTCGCAGCGTCTTGAGATTGTTTATCTTGCCGAATCGAATCGTCGCGGTTCCGATTATCGTCGACGTTGGAATATTCGGTTCCTCGTAGTCATTCTCGAAGTAGCGCGATATATCGCTGCGTAGAGCGAGCAGATCTCTCCACATATCGGCCGTCAACGAGATCTCTTTTCCATGACAGTCTCCCAAAGCGATGTCGACGTATGATTCACGCTTTACGACGACAGCGATGTCGATGTATTTGTAAGACGTTTTAGTCAGCGCGTATCGTCTTCCTAATATACGAATCGGATGTTTGGCGAAATTGATCTCGCGTTTAAACATCCAATTTCTCATCCACCTGTCGAGAATGAGAAAAAAAAATTAGCTCGTTAACGCGGATTGGAAAAAAATGCGATAATTCGCGAGGCGTATACCTACTCGTTTTCGGTGTACAGTTTGGCTTTCTTTTCCACGGGCTGACTTTCGCAGCTGTCTTGGATATCGTCCTCGTTTCGGCGTAAAGACGCGACGAAAGGATTGGGCGTCTGCGTCATTACCGATGTCGTCGTCGTCATTGGCGGCGGGGGTGGTGGCTGTATCGACAGCGGCGGCGACGTCACCGACGGCAGCGGCGGCGTCGTCGATTGATTCTGATCCCCGAGAACTCGACGATACTCCTGTCCAATTCCCGCGAACATGATCGGTCTCGCGAAGAAGGATTCGACGCTCTTTGGAAACACCTTGGCGTTGGAAGATGCGAATTCGTCGAAGGAGAGAGAGAGTGACGCGCGTTAATCTCGAGCACTGCGAAAAAAATGAGCGCTCGTCGCGATCGAAGTGCTTCTTATATACCCGTTGTTTTTTTTCCGATTGACGGAAGTATGGTAATTTTAAACGTCGAGTTATAAAGTATAAGAGTTATCTGCACAATTGACGTAGTTATTATCGTTTAATTTCTAAGCTAATCGGGCTGATGCGCATTTCAAAACGAGGAAGCGGTTTAGAACGACGCGAAAAAAAAATATAGATCTGAAACGTTAGATTTCAAGGTTTCTCGCATAATTGTCATCGCGGTCATCGTTATCGTAGTCGTCGTCCGGTTTGTCGACGGATGCGTATTTCAAACGATATATCTTGGAAACGAGTTCGCGCAATTGATCTAGAACGTTTTCGGCGGGACATTTTATTCCGAGTATATTGAAATCGAAAGGACCGGCCGAGATTATCGCGCCGATAAATTCGTTGTACGCGTAATAATCGCGTTTTTTGAGAAAGTAGAGATTGCCGTCGATGTGACGAAAGGCCGTCGTTATCGCGGACGGTATTCCGGAAAACGTATCCCATAGAGAGCCGTGTCTGATAGTTGCGGTCGCGCAATCGTTCATCTCGGCCACTTTATCATCGTTATATATCACGTAACTGCGTCCCGTGTGCGTGTTTATCGCGGCGTTTATTTTAGCCTCGCGCGGAAATCCGATGTATTCGACGGATCTCGGCCATCCTATCTTGAGTTGAAAATTCGAATCGGCGAGATAAACGGAGCCGTTCGCGAATATGACGATGTCTCCCGAGGGTTTCTGATACACGGCCGATATACGCGTGAGATCGCGAGGGAGAAATTTAAAATAGTCGACGAACGAGAAGGGCGAGCCGTAGCGTTTTTCTCTCATGTCGATTGACCATGCGTCGCGTTTACGCGCGACGTATAAGCGATGATTCATAATCAACGCTCCGTCTATGCGCTTTAAAGCGCATAGATCAACGGTATTAGTAGGAGCCGTTGTTGTCGTTTTCATGGTCGTTGACGTTACTGTAGTTGTCGATGCTACTGTAGTTGTAGTTGCTGCTGGAGTGGCAATGATAATTGACGGGGTCGAAGTTTTCCACGATCCGTAAAGATTTCGTATACTTATGATATCCTCTATACTCAATCTGAGCGGAAATTGTTTGTCTCCCGTAGGCGCATAAGCGTACATGACCGAATCTTCTCTTAGACTGTGAGTCAGACCTAGAGTGTGACCGATTTCGTGCGTTAGCGTTTGAAGGAGATATAATCTATCCGATGGAGGTTTCGATATCGCGATGTGCCACGGTTCCGATTCGTCGACGTGCACCTCGGTCACGTGATCGATCGTCCCCGTTGGAAAGAACGCGTGAGCGACGGCCGCCCCCGGACCCGCGAACGGCGACGGGCATTCGTCTCCATTCTTATCGTTCTCATACGAGTGTATGCCCGATTGATACGATATCAATATATCGGGTTGCGACGTGTTGCGCGAGAACGTTAGCGAAGAATGTTCGGACCATAGAGCGAACGCCATTTGAGTCGTGCGTAGAGTTTCTCTATTTGCTAGTTTGAAATTCCACGTGAGATGCGTCTTCGGCCACTTTCGCGTTAATGAGCTGTGACTGTGAATGTCCGCGACGCCGCATCGCGGTCTGCGCATCACGCGAATTGTTTCCACGTTTAGAATTCCATTTCCAGGTAGACCGTAGTACTCTTGAAATAATGTCAATGCGTCGCTCAGGAAGGTTACGTTGTCCAACGATTGTTGATTTTCCTCGTTCTCCAGATAGCCGTAAATTCGTAGATAACGAAACGCTTCCGCGATATCGTTATCGGTCGGCGACGTAGCGGTGACGAACGGAAGTGCGAATAGCGCGAACAATAGCGCGACGCGCGTCATGATTCTCGCGGAGCGCGCACGAAAGCGAGTCTCTCTCTCTCGAATTCGCGAAAGCCCCGACTGAGAGTCGATCTATCGAAAAAAAGAGAGGGAGAAGGAGGGGAAAGAGAGAAGGGCGACGTGCGAGAGAATCGTGTTTAATTGCACATTTTTTTATTGTAGAAAATTGAAATACGTATAAACGAATTAAGGATAATACGCTAGACTGGTATATGGGGTGCGCGATAATGCTAAATATTTAATCGCGATACAAAAAAGAGAGAAGGGCGACGTGCGAGAGAATCGTGTTTAATTGTACATTTTTTTATTGTAGAAAATTGGAATACGTATAAACGAATTAAGGATAATACGTTAGACTGGTATATGGGATGCGCGTGATAATGTTAAATTTTAATCGATACATACATACTCGACTTAGAAATAATACATATATATACTCGACTTAGAGATAACATACTTGGATATAACGATCCTACGTAAGTTACGCGATATTCTTCGAACTCGATTGGGCCAATCTAATTTGACGATTGCATGAAAATAAATATTTTTTTTAAGGTTATAATGAAAAAATTTATTTTTGCGCAATCGTCAAATTAGATCAGCCCAATCGATATTATATTTTAATTAGATTATTTTGACGTGAAAAAATAACTTTAAATAACGGCAGATATAGGCGAGGATTCAATGATTACATCGTGCCGTAAAAATGTTAATTATCGCCGCCGCCGCCGTCGCCGCGGCCGTCGTCGTTACCGCGATAAATTAATCGTTCTCGGGACGGTGACTGTCATAGAGAGAGGGAGAGAGAGACGAAAAGAGAGAGAAGGCGAGACGAACGACGCGCGATGACGGATGTGGATAGACGTGAGAAAACCGCGAGAGAGATAGCGAGAACGCGCGCGTCGATTCGCAAGAAACACAGAGCATTGAGGACCGGTAAAATGGAGAGTGAGACGGCTTTAGAAACTCAATTCAAACCGATCGTCGAACCGTTGCGTCATATCGCCGAACGCATCGGAGACGATTCCGCGCGAAAGGAATCGACGAAACGCGAAATCGCGAAGAGGAAAAGCGAGATTGATAACGGTAATGGCGAATATAACGATGACGCATTTATGCGAGGTATCGGGAAAACGACGACGACGACGATGCGAGAGGAAGAGGAAAATGCGGAAGAGGAGACGGAAAGAGGCGCATTACCGTCGCTATCCGCGAAAAATTTGAAGGTTAAGCGATATCAGCGTTTGGACGGTACGTCGGATTCGCCCGCGATGACTTCCACACCCGTGGGATCGTCGAATATATCGCCCGCAAAACGGCTTAAATTAACAGGAGAAGAATCTTTCGCGGAGCCGCTCGTTGAGGAAACGTTCGAGACGAGCGACGACGTTTTCGATTCACCCGCGATACTCGAAACGTCAATCAGACAGTCTCTGCGATCTCCTCGAGGACGAGATCTTCTACGCAATCAATTGGGTCCATTGGCGCGAAAATACGTAGGCGCGATTCTCAGCGGCGCGCCGAGCGAATTCGATCACGTTTACGGAGTTTACTTTTCCGACGTCGGCACTATGCTCGGAAATAAAAGATTCGACGTGGGTGCGGACGACGCGATATTTATAGACGGAATCAGATATACCGGTACTCCCGGTCTGTACGAATTAATCTTCAAAAGAATTCCCGACGATCTCAAGTATACGGAAAGAGACAAAGCGGCGTATAAGAGTATACTGCTGCAAACTAACGCTCACAGACGCGAACATAATATTCGCATGCCGGTATTAGGAAACAAAGGATACAAATACAAGCACGTTATAGCGCCGATTCTACAAATGGACAGTCCGAGGAAAAGAATCGGCGGAGGTCGCGTGCCATCCGCCATGCGCGTGACCGGCGATACTGTGAATTACGTTCATTGGGACGATCCGAATGAATTAGTGGATCGTCTTCGATTGCTAGACGCTTCTCGTCGAGCTGGCAACAACGCTCACGACAACGAAATTCTATCGATAATCGAGGAGCTTCGCGAAGCGGGCGCGATACTGTGAGATACCGCGTCGAGACGGCGGCGAGCGCGCACGCGTCATTCGACCGCGCGATGCCCGTAAACAAATTCGGCGTATCGTTGCAGAAAAAAAGACGCGAACACGGTTACGGCGGTAAATTACGCGCGAGTGTGGAATCTCTACGAAATTACATGCGCGATAACGCGCTGTGTCTGAGTATCTCCGACAATGGCGCCTCTTCCTCCTCCGCGTCGCATTACAACGCTCGAAATTTCAAGATTCGGCGAGTGGCCTGGCCGATCGACGACGACGACGCGACGAACAGAAAATACGTCGCGCATATAATACGCGACGCGCAAACGGAAGAGGAAAAACAGCGCGAGAATATAAGAGTTTTAGTGACGAAATTAGAGAACGACGCGAACTCGTCAACGAAGGATATCCTCGATCTGCGAAACGAAATTTCTCGAATCTCCGAGAGAGGGAACGCTCTCGAGAATCGGATGCAAATACTCGAGAATTTACAAGAATTCGTCGCGCAGACGGTCGATAATTTACGGACTAAATTGGAGAACAGCGCGAAGAATATCGTCGATCTGCGCGGGAAAATCGTCGATCTGCGTGGGAAAATCGTCACCGTTCAGAACGGCGCGAATGAAAGTACACGTTCTCTGAAAAACGAAATTTCGCAAATTTCCACGAGAGAGAACGTTCTCGAGAAACGACTGCAAACGTACGAAGATTTGCAGAAGCTCGTCGCGCAATTGGCCGATGATTTACGGACGTTTATCGAATCCGACACGCAGACGCGCATCGCCAAGGATAAGATAATGAGCGATTTGGAAAAGTCCATCGAGGCGACTAGAAAAGCGTTGAATAAAGCGACGGACGATTTAAAGAATACGACAACGCGATTGGTGCGGAATTCTAACGCGAATATAAATAATGTGGAGAAGAGTTGTAAAACGAAATTGGAAGAATTAAATAGCGAGGTAACGCAATTAAAGAGAAAGGTGAACGAATTAGTGCGAAAAATAACTACAACGACGGACAAATCGAACGCGGTAATTATCAAACAGGATGATAAAACGATCAAGAAAGGATAGCGAGAAAGAAAAGAGAGAGAATTAATAAAAATGAGCGCCGCGAAACGAAAATTAGTGGACGAACTGCACGCGCCCGCGAGAAAGAACTTTCCCCGCCGACGCGTCGTCGTGCGCGGATACGACGATCTGTGGCAAGCCGATGTCGTCGAAATGCGCCCTTACGCTAGACATAATAAAGGTTATAATTACATACTCACTATCATCGACGCCCTAAGCAAATACGCGTGGGCGATACCGCTTAAGAAAAAAAGCGGCGTTGAAGTTACTCGAGCTTTCTCGAGCGTAACGCGCGCTTCCAAACGCTATCCGAAAAACCTGCAAACTGACAAAGGAAAGGAGTTCTACAACGCCGAGATGCGCGGATTCGCGGAAAAACACGGAATCAATCACTACTCGACGTATTCGGTGCTGAAAGCCTCGATCGTCGAGCGTTTCAATCGTACGCTCAAAAATTCCATGTGGAAGTATTTCACATTGAACGGAACGTACAAGTGGCTTGACGCGCTACCGCGTCTAATATCTGAGTATAACGCTCGTAAACATCGGACTATTGGGATGCGCCCAATCGACGTGACACCCGCTCGAGCTCCGAAACTCCTATCGACGGTGTACAGCCGCCTGAAGATCGCAGCTCCGGGAAAATTTCGGCCGAACGATCCCGTGCGCGTGAGCAAATACAAAACGCTTTTCGAGAAGGGATACACGCCGAACTGGACCACGGAGATCTTTCGCGTGGCCGAGGTTCGCAGAACGAATCCCGTGACGTACGCGCTAACGGATTCGCGCGGTGAACCGATAGCCGGAGGATTCTACGAGTACGAATTGCAGCGAGTCTCCGATCCCGATGTGTATCTCGTCGAGAGAGTATTACGTCAGAAGGGTAACATGGCGTTCGTAAAATGGTTGGGAATGGACAAATCGCATAATTCTTGGATAAAAAAGACCAACATATTGTAACGCATTATGATAAATATACTTTTATATTCGAACAGTAAAATAAAAAAAGAAAGAATAATAAATTGTATTATATATATTTTACAAACTGTCGACTCGCATCATCTCTTTTTTTTTTTCTTTCTTACAGAGGTATCTTATAATGCCCCCACGGTAAAGTGTCGACCGAATCGGGTATGACGTAACGTTTATCGTCATACGGGCTGAGCGCAATTTTCGTCTCGCGGACAGTATACATCTCGTGTAATCTCGATCTTAGACACGATTGTTCGCAAGTCATTTCGATCTCGCGTCTCAAACAACGCGTATAATCGTCGAATGTTAAAGTTTTCGCTACGACGCCTCTCTTCACTCCTTTACTCTTTTTAACATCGCTCTTACCCTCAACTCGCAACGCATACATTTTCGCTCTGAGTCCTACGAATTCTAACATGAGAGCGCCGTTATTCTCGTCTTTCATCAAACCGAGAACCTTCTTATTCGCGCGCGGCATACCATAAGGATTGTCGTCGGCGTAATCGCTCGTGTCGAATCTATCTATATCGCGTTTCATTCGTTCGTACGCGTCCTCGCACTCGACACTATACACGAAACTGTCCGTATCGGTATATAATATTTTACACTTATCTCCGTAGAGCGGCGACATGTATTCGTAGTGAAAAGCGTACAAGCGAATCTTAGATATATCGAGGATGGACATACCGACGTAAATCGGTTTGTTAATTTTGGCTTCCAATTTACGCAATTCCACAGCCATGAGAGTCTCGGAGAACACGCTCCTACTGTGAAAATTCGGTTTAGAGATCAAAGCTTCGGCTCCATATCGCCCATCCCATTTAGTCACGAGTCTAACATCCACGCGATTACGCACGTTCTCCATAGTTTTACCAAAGACGGCATTGTTCATCAGTTTGTATAAATTTTTTTCAAAATCGTTACTCGCATTAGTACGTAAACGCGTATTAAATTCTACGTATCCGCGTAACCACGGTGACTGTAAAAAACGCAACGCTCGATGAATCTTCGTCAAACGCAGACCGTGACGAATACACTGCTGTAAATTGCGATAATGCGTGACGTATCTGCGCTTATCGTATAGCGTAGCTAGGAGCTTGCTCTGCCGCTTTCCGGGCGGCGCGTCGCGCGTCGGACAAAACGGCAAATCGGCGTGGGTGTCGTGCGCGTCGATCGGATAATCTAGATCGACTTCCAGAATATAACCGACCGGCGAATTCTCCGCTATAGAATTCACATCGAGACTCGCGAGATCTTCAACCCACTCGAATTGCTTATAAGGTAACGATTGACACATCGCCCAACCGTATAAATTATTAATATCTAAATACATCAGATAGATCGACGGTTGCGACGAATCGAACGCGCTCATGTATTTATTGTTCGCGCGCGCGTGCCTACTCGAACACTGACTGAGACCGCCGCGTATTCCGCGCTCCACGAACATTATCATGTCGATATCGGTGAGCAACTCGAAACGGATTCCGCTATATTTCAGCATCGCGTCCCACGTGTATCCCGGCAACGTGTAATAATACGCGGGATCTAAACCGTAACTCTCCAAACAGGCGGTGCGAAAATTCTCGAATACGTCCGCGAGTAAAAGAACATCGGTCTTCAGATAGAGATCGCTGTAATCGCCCAACGTCTCGATGCGAAATCGCTCCCAAACGCGAATCGCGTGGGCGTAATCGCTCTCGGATACCGTATCGCCCGTCAGCGAGCTGTAGAAGGAATCGCGCGGCGGAAGACGCGTCTCCCGCAATTTCTCGACGCTATCGATATACTCGTACGGAAACACACCTTTGCGCGTGAGAAGTTTAAAGTCGTCGTCGACGAGATGACGAAATTCGCTTCGCGCGATCGTCAACTTGCTCTCGTCGAGATACGACGCCAGTTTTTCGAGACTGGCGCCTAAAAATTTGAACGAATCCACAAATCGCAATTTAACGCATCTGGAACGCGCGGAGCTTCCGTCGCTGCGCTTATAGGTCGTTGACGCGGTATCCTGAACGTTCTTCGCGAAAGCTATATACGATTCCTTCGTTATCGGTAGTAACTCGACGCCGCCGGGATAAGCATTAGCCACATCCTTGATAATAAAATGCGCGTCGTAACCCGACAGATTGTGAAAGAATACAGGTATGATGTGAGAATCCTTGTAATTCAGATTACAATTAGAATGCGCCGGACCCCTGAAACGACCGGTCAAATGGCAATGATCGCGCACGCGAATATCCCCCGCCTCGAACGGACCGTCGCACACGTGACAGCGCTCCGCGCTCGCGAATCTCTCGCGTTCCTCGGGCGTAAGATCCGTTATCGGTATCGCGACATCGAAAACGATCTTCGCGCGCTGCGCCAATTCGTACAATTCGCGCACGAACCACGCGACGCATCTCTCGCCACGATAAGATCTGTACGCTGACGCGGTATCGTCAAAGGAACAGTGCGTGTAATAACCCACGCTATGAACCTTATGATGTTGAGTGATAGCCGTGTTAGCGGTCCTCTTCTCGTCTTCATCCTTCTTCTCCAGCACGCATTCCAAATCGGCATACACCACGAATGAAATTCGTTCCTTTCTCGAAAAATTATCAAACGTCAGCCATTTATCGTCCTCATTGGGAAGAACGATCACGCAATCATTCAGTCTCTCGCAGTCCGCGCTGTGCGCGATCAACTTCTCGTTCGTGTAAAAGTAATGCATGCACCTACGAGAGAAAAAGATAAAAGGTGAAATATCAAATCAATATTTCATTATCGAATCATTTTTTTTTCACAATGGAAAACTCACCTATCGCACACGTAAGTCTTGTTTCGTCGTCCGCTCACTTGCGCACCGACTAAACGGGAGAAATTCTTAACGCAGGTGAAATGTCCGATCTCGTTGTCTTCGCGCGTCGTATCGTTCAGGTACAACAGATTAACGTGTCTCTCCCTCTTTCGATTCGTCAAACGAAGAGGAACGACGCGAATTCCGCCGTCGCCGTTCTTCCCGCGTCTTCTCCCCCCGACGGTATACACGTTCACCGATATCTCGTTCAATCGTTCGAATCGTCCGATTCCATTTAAAGTCATAGGTAACTCGCAACCCTCCAATTTTAACACCGTAGAATAATGCGGATATCTCGAACTTCTCTCGCTGTTTCGATTAACGGGATACAAAGCGGCGGTCACTGACCACGCGAAACACGCCTCGTCATTAGATTGCACGTTAACCACCGCTCTCTTCATCCGAATCTCCCGCGGAACTCGCACGTAACAACCCGCGCGCATAGGATTATATCTATTCACGTTCACCGTTAAATCGAGTATGCGCGACAAAGCCCATCCGCTGTCTCGTTCTTGAAATTCCTCCAAAGATGTCACGATATCGTCGATGACGCGATTGTCGTACCACTCGCGCAAATCCGTCGCGGGAAAAAGCGAATGATTTCTCGTGTTGATACTCTTAACGGCGATTTTGTCACCCGATACGAATTCTCCACTGAAAATCGTATTCACTTTAACGCTATGATATCGGCCCATAACGTCTCGCACGCGACGAAGAACGGTATCTCTAGCGTCCTCGAGAAATCGTAGAGGTTCGATATAATCTTGATTAATCACCGCGCCGGTCAACACGCGTCTCCTGAAAGCCGTGTCGACTTCGGTCCACGCGAATCCCGCGCGCGACTCGGCCTCGCCATCGCCGCTCGCACCCGCGCCCTCGCGCTCAAAGCGTCTCCGCAAACGATTCCTCGTACCGGTCACTCGTAAAATTCGAGCGACCAGGGAAAAAATCGCCCCTGCCGAGACTCGCCGGCGCGCATCTTGGCATCTCTCGCGCAACGTCGCGAGACACTCGTCGCATCGTCTCACCCACGCGCGATAATCCTCCATCGTGGCGACTTCGCTCGCGCTCTCGAGCACTCGACGTTCCTCCTCGCGCATGATTGCGTCCTCTCCGAAAAAAAAAAATATCGTCGCGTTTTTTTCCCCTCGTTTTTTATACGGTTCGTTCGAACGATAAAAGATGACACGCGAAACCGCAAAAAAAAACGGGGAAAAAAATCGGCGCTGCGCATCCAGCCAAAGGAAAACGACTAATCTGACGACGATACCGCATTCGTCCGGAATTCGCTCGTTATCGCGCACGCGCTCGAGGAAAAAAATCGGAATGCGAGATGATCCCGAGGAAAAAAAATCCAGGATGTGAGATGCGCGCGCGATACGATATTACTAAAATAGACTATATATAAAGCTTGAGGATAATAATTTCTAATTAGTAACACGCGAATAACGAAAAGTGCCATTACCGCTATTAAAGGCATGTCAACTACCTCCGAGACGGATTCCGAGAAAGATCAGGACTACGATCGTCCTCTCGAGAGGACTCTCGAGGGTTTTCCTCTCGATAAAGCATTTACGCATACGACGAAATTTCCATTAGTCGATTTAAAAAAAAATACGATAGGTCACAAATTAATGCAGAGTTGTTCCGCGGAAAAAGCATGTCGTCCTCTCGAGAGATTGATAATACCCGAGAAAATTTGCAATGTGACGAAGTATTACCTGCATCGCCAATATCAGGACCGTCGCAATATAGCGACCGAACGGATAATCGAAACGTGCGTAAGCGCGCACGCGAGAGCGGCGAATTACAACTTCATGCTGATGATAGATCGCGGATATATAAGCCGGAAAAAATTCGAAAATGTGGAAATTCCGTACCTACCGGAATACGAGGACGGCACGTGGACGCCGTGCGAATTCAACGGCAAGAAAATGCACGTAAAGATTTAAACGCCGATCGTGAAAATCACGCAGGTAAAGTAGCGCATTATTGTAATAAAAAAAAGTAAATTACGCGCGCAACGTCATTCATTAGTTTTTTTTTTAAAAAAAATTATAGATACTCGTATGGAGCGCCTAAACGACGCGAACCTCGACAGCGACAGCGACGGCGAACCGTGGATAAATTGCGGGACGAATCAAACGGCGCTGAAGAAACGTCAAAATTTGCAATGCGACGAAATATTACCCGCATCGCCGATACCAGGACCGTCTAACGATCGAACGAATACTCGAAACGAGAGCGACGAATCATCCGTAGATAAGCGAGAAGATATACAGGAAGGTAAAGTAGCGCGTTATTACAAAAAAGGTAGATTACACGCGCGATATCATTCGTCGATTAAAAGTGTGGATAATCGTATGAAGTATTTAGACGCGTACAACGAACGGTGGATAGATATAGATGCGAATACTCATATGGAGTGTCTGGACGCGGACATCGACAGCGACGGCGAACCGTGGATAGATTGGACGACGAATCGAATGGTGTGGAAAAGACGCCCTCGACCAATGAATACTTTATGCGAATTAGCGATCCAAGCTTTTTTAAAGAACCGTATTGTTTTGGACGATTCGGATATCGATACTTTACCCACAGTCTTACAAAAAGATATATGGGAGGCTTGGAGAAAGCTGCTAAACGCGGAAGTCGCACTGATACGCACGCGAGGTTACGCTACAAATTGGGAAAGGTGGTACTGCAACGTCGGCGAACAACGACAGGAGGAGGAGGAACGAATGATACGAGTAATCTTGGCTCGTATCGGAACTGATACGATTAGACGCGACGAGAAGAAGAAGAACGATTGATATCGCGGTTACACGCAAAGACTCCTCGAGATTATATATTGTATTTTACTATATCGTATCTTACTATATATCGTATATAAATTATATCGCATCTTTCCTTTCGCGCACCTACGTATCGTATGTCTCGTATATATATATTAAAATTATATCGCATCTCGCTGTACCTCTATTCGCACAATAAAAAAGGAACGTCTCTCCGTCGAGATTCGCCGTCTCTCTCTCTCCCGCGTCGTCGTCCGCTTCCATCTCCCCTATCATCTGCTTCCCTATTCCAAAAAGCTCTCTCTCTCCCGCGTCGTCGTCCGCTTCCATCTCCTCTCTCTCTCCCCCGCTAGCGCGCGCGAACGACAGCGAGTCGACGGAAAGAGAACGACGCCCGTCGCGCGTCGTCGAGAGAACGCGCGCGCGCTCGAGACGGTAACCAGGGACGCCTCGCGCGCCGAGCGACACCGCGTTACCAAGGACGCCCCGCGCGCCGTAACTCGCGCGCTAAGCGACGACGACGCCCGTAACCAAGGACGCTCCGCGCGCCGAGCGACGACGCCGCTGCGCGGCGACGCTCCCCACCCACCCTTACCCTCGCTCCCTACCCCCGCGACGTCCGCGGTAGCCCACCCCGTTTCGGCGAGCGGCAGTAGCGACGACGCCGCTGCGCGGCGACGTTCACCACCCTCCCCACCCGCCCTTCCCCTCGCCCAGAACCCCTACCCCCCCCATGACTTCCACGGAGCTCTCTCTCGCTCCGATGGAATCTATAAATAGAATTCGCTCTCTCTCTCTCCTATGGAAAAATTGAGTTAGAACCAACATAGCCTCCCTACTATAAAATATTTTACTTTTTAAAATATAAAATATTTTAAAATATTTTTATATTTTTACATTATAATGTTTGTTTATAAATGCAAAGATATATATTGAAACTCGTTACATTCCATACAGCACAGGTAGATCCTGAGTTCATACGCAGTATATTACAAACGTAGATTGTGTATATCTCATTAATATTCGAGATACATACTATAATATTTTGAGAATGTACCGAAAATGTTTCTATGTCTGCCTTAGAAACCTACTTAGTATATATATTGAAAATATTTCTTGGTATAAGTATAAATTAATAAAATATTTTGAGTACATTAGCATTGTCTATTAATATCTCTTGGTATATTATCAATATATTTGTAGAATATTATAAGTATATTCCTAATAAATTATATATGGATATATAAAGAACATATTGGATATATGGATATATAGAGGATATAGTTGAAATATATAGGTGTAAAATAAATTTTTCATGTAAAAAATAAATAAAAATGTGAAATTGTTTTATAAATAAAGCTTTAGATAAAAAATGTTATTTCGAATGGAACTTCGAATATCACATGTAATAGTATTTCAAATATTTTTTTCTACTGATTTTTTCTTTTGCAGTACGTTCTTTTGCATGTGCTAACTATATTTTTATGGGTATTGATATTTCGTCATCTGTTGCATCTACATGAGAGTTTCTTATCACATCTGTGAAACATATTAATTTTTATACATTAGTAATTTGTAAATATCATTTTCAAAATTTGTTTAAATTTGAATCGATTACAAATGTAAGAATAAGTTTGTTTTAATATCAATATATCAGTATAAATAAAATTACTTAAAATATCAATATTTCTGTAAAAAAAATATTTCTTTACTTAATTCAATAAGTAAGTTGCTATAGATATGTTTATAAATTTTTATTTTTAATTGTATACCAAATTATGCCATTAAATAATTCAAAATTGCAATTCTGAATTTATTGTACTTACATATAATTACTTTACATAATTGTAAGTTTGAGAAGATATTTTTCTTCTTTGCTCCGTACCAGCTAAATTTCATTACTAATTGGTTTGTAAAAATCTGCCTTATAAGTCGAATGCACGAAGTTTTCATATCTTGGCACATAATTCGGGCCAATTGTTTAATCTGAAATATAATTACACTATTATCAGTTGCATGTTTATCTGTCATTTATTGATTGATCTTTTATTTTAAAAAGCTTTTTAATGATGCTATAATGAAGACACACTTTGATGGAAAGTCGAATCTTGAGAAATACAATAGAAAATTATTATGAAGACAAATTTTATATATACAAATAAGCTTTTAGATAAGAAAAGATTAATATGTTAGTCTTAAAATATGCGATTTTAGAATATTTGTAAAATTATCTTGCATTAATATTTATATTATATATTACGATTTATATTATATATTACTTTTTTAACGTTGCAAACATTTACATTATATTATATTATCTCATTATTTTAATATTGAATTGTTTTAATGTTGAATTAATTTTAATTTATTGAATTTATTGTATTACAATTATTTTCATTTATTCTATTTTACTTAGAACAACAAAGCATAGATTTAAAGAAATAGACTGCGCATTCCTATACAAAAGACTGGCTGCGTTCCGTTTCACGTATATGCGCGCATTATTTATAGTATGCGTAACGTATACTATAGATAAATGCGCGCATATGCGTGAAATGGAACGCAGCCACTGTCTTAAAGATTAGAAAGAAAGAGCGATAGCGATCAGATTTCTTTCTCTCTCGCACAATTGGAGGAGAAAAAGAGGAGGAGATCCGATCGCTATCGCTCTCTTTCTAGTGTTTAAGACAGTCTTTTGTATACGGATGCGCAGTCTATGTCTTTAAGTCCATGCATCAAAAATATATAATTGAAATTATTCTATATTTAAAATTAATTTATAAAAACAGAAATATACCTTATCATGTTTTCTAATTGAATCATTGTTTAACTTTGTTTCGATTACTTCAAGTTCATTTTTATTTTTTATTGGTAGATTTTGGAAAATGTCTTCTTTTTCTTCTGAATCCACAGTGCTAACTAATAGTTTCTGTGACATTGATTTTTGATGTCCTTGGATTATATTCATTTTTATCTCTAAACTTATCAATTTTCTGATAACAAATCGGCGAAAATTTTCAGTTACTGTAAATTAATAAAAATGTAGTTCTGCTTATAAAAATATATATAAAATTTTACACAATTATAAAATTCACGATAATTCACGAAGAAAATGTGACAATACTAAACAATATTACACAAAAATGAATATTACAGATCAAAAGTATATTATGAAGTATATTATACATTCAAATAAAAAAAATATAAGTTAATAATATACCTAAATCATCATCAATGTTTAAATCGATAGTTCGTTGTTGCTTCTGGTTGACCAGTTTTCTAATGATTGAAATGCTCCTGATTGTGATTCTGATTGTGATTGTAATTCTGATTGTGATTGTAATTCTGAAAAATAAAAGAATTTATTCTATTAATATTAAGAAAAGAAAGAAATTTTACAACATCAATATAATTAATCAGTATAATTTATATCGAATAAATTTTTGAATCTATCAGAAATTTCTAAACAAAAACTATACACCAATCAGCATTATTATAAAAAGCTGATTTGTATTGAATATAACTATTATTTTTTTATATTTATTCTGTAAACGTAAGAACTAAATACTGATAAGATATTTCTTGTCGATAATTTTCACAAAAGTAAAAATAATGAAATTGGTCATCAAATTCTTATGCATTCTAAAAAAAAGTTTATATTTTGCTTAGTTTATAAGAAAGGATTAAGAAAAATGTTACATAAAAAATATAATTAATATGATCATTACGTAAGATATATTACGATTTTAGAAATTGTAATAGAATTGTATCAATTTATGTAGATTTATTTTCTGCTGCAGAATGCAATGACATTTATCCTTGAGATACGGATTTATCCTACAGGTACGCGTTTTATTTGTTTTATATGTTATATTATTCTAATCATTGTGAAAAATATTAATGTATCCATAAACCTTGTAAATTACTCTTCAAAGTATGCACATCTAATGTTGATTTACAAAACTCATACATTGCTCTAATTCTGAAAAAAAAATTTAATAATTTGACATCAGCTTATCTATTTTCATTATTTTATTTATTCATTATTATTTTATATATTCACTATTATTATTATTGCATTATTTTTTGATAATAATTTTTGATAATTTCTAATTCCTTCCTCTGCATCGTACAACTCATCTTCAGCTACTCTGGTCTCTTTCCTGGCTATACGAGCTTCTTTCGAGGCTGCAGTGGTCCGCCAGGCGTATGCGCATAGTGTCGCATTTCTCGACGAAGTGCAAGCTTTCCAGGCCAAATTTTCGTTTTTTCGCAGGAAAATTAGGGCGCCTTGATCTTGAACTGCCTTGCTTTCTATCCTTTTTTCACTTTTTCTTGCTCGAATAACTGACACTGCTTTCCTTTCAAAATTTCGAAGTACTGGTCGCTCGAAGAGTCCGTTTCCTCACACAGTGAAAAGAAACGCATTTACTATATACTTGTGTATATAAACGCAGCTATAAACACAAAGCAGCTGCTCTGAATATCTGCCAGGGACGAGTCAGTCAGTCTGCCGTTCGAAAGCCGAGCGTGCGCGCGGGCAGAACCATTACTTTGAAGCGCTATATTTTATTGTACATATCGAATTTGACTATACCGACTATGGGATATCATTTCTATGACCAAATACTATCGAAAAATTTAAAAAAAAATTCGATTTTCACCCGTCATAGTGGTATAGCCCCTTAAAAAGGATTATACTTACGGAAATCTTTGTTTGTCATTTTCTTAGAATACTGCTCGGTATCTTCTATTTCAAACATATTTTTATTTTTTTCAACTTGTTTCTTTACACAAGAGACATTCGTATTTTCTATAATTTTTTAGTTTATTATACACTAAACTCATTTTTAATATCTATTATTGCTATATCATTAGATTAGACCTTTTTGCATAACTTTCCTTATTTCTCTATGAATAGTTATTTGTTTCTCCGGAATTTTTGGAATATTTTTGAGTAATTCGTCCATTTCAGATAATTCATCCAATTCATCACTACTATTCGATGAGTCACTTTTTGCTTTAGTAGCTCTGATTTTTCGTATCTCTTTTAAATATTTTTCTGTTTCAGTGCAAGAATTTATATCTGATAAATCTTCGACATTCTTTAATTTTTTGCTTGCCTTTTCATAGGAAGCTAAAAAAAACAATATTATATTATTCTAATCAATTTATTAACGTTTCCGACTAGACTCGATAAATTGTTAGTAAACTTGATAAATTGAAAATTATATCTCTTCGTATACATCTTGAATCTTTATCTAAGTTTCTTTAAACCATTGAAAATAACTGTTTATTAATATATAATATTTTAATGTAAAAGTGTTATAATATAATATATAATAATATATTACACCATTTAAAAAAATATTTATTTATACTTGAAATTACTATCACTTCCGTTTATAAAAAGTGGAGAAAATAACTGAAAACAAATAAAATAAATAAAATATTACTTATAAAATGTCCCGAATATTCTTTTGATTGGGTATTCCAACCATGTACATTCCGGTAATTCTATTAGTTCTTAACTGCTTTTTCATATCTTTTATTATTTGTATAATGTGGCCATAAAGCATATTTAAAATCTGCACTTAACCAAATATTTGGAATAACTTGGAACCCATCTTCAAATTCAACGATTGAATACAATTTTTTTTCAGCCATCCTAATATCATATCAATAAACATATTATATTTCAATATGTAATATATAGTGGAAAAATATTATTGAAAATGTATTATTTCTACAAGGTAATTTTACGTATTTCGTATCACAATTTCTAATGGTCACGATTTTAAATGTGACACTAAATGTACACAATATATCCCAAGCAAAGAAGATGGACAAGAAACGTCAAATAGATCCTTTTTTTCCAAAAATTCATATCCTAGGAATCATAGGAATGTTTCGCTTTTTACAGTGCGTCACATTTTCGATGGGACACATACAATAGTACTATCGCTTAAGCCACAACAATTATTTGCTAATGTTCCAGCTTTGAATGTGATTCCATTATATTTAATAACTTTGTATTGCGGATTATTGCAATCAAATGTGAGTGGACCATCATAAAGTAATGCTACTAATTATTATAACTTGAAGAAGGCAATACGAGTCAGTCGCAGTTGATGAGGCGCAATTATTTAATCTTTAACAAATCAATCAATAAAAATGTTTGACAAAATATGTACGTTTCGGCCTTCTTTTTAGGTCATCTTCAGCGCAAAATTGGTCGCAATAAAATTATTATGAAATACAATCATATAAAAAGTTGGCATGAGGTATCGAACCGGGAATTACAACAATTAGAACGCTGTTCTGTCACTCACATGAATGTCGGGACGTAGACATAATTATTGGAGGAGAATAAGAGTCCAAAGCGGCAAGGAGCAAATTATCGAATCACGGAAAAATTCATAACTATTGCCTGAACATCACTGATTGGTAAGCTGATGAAGATGGGAAAAAAAAAACAAGAAAAAATTTAAAAAACCCGGAAAAGAGAAACAAGTAATCAGAATTTAAATTAAAAGAGTTAAATAAATCATAAATCATAATGGTCAAGGTAATTACCCAGTGATGCGAGGCATGGTCCAATATGGATCGAAAATTCATCCTAAATAACAGATGCTACTAAATCTGGATGTGTTAAAATAGAACTTGACGAAATATTTTGTAATGGTGATGTATTTAAGTTTATTTCTTTCTCTGTGCATCTCCGTACTACTTGTTGTAATGGCTTTTCGGATTTCCTAAATAATTTCTTTAATGTTTGCATATAATTTTCAAATTTAAATGCGCTGAAATCGTCAAGTGGTTCAAATCTTCTAACATCGTCTAAAAGATGAAATGCACATTGTACGACACATTATGAATTTCATACAGTTTTATAAATGTCTTTATAAAAAAGAAAAACTAGTTCTTGCTCATAGGATAAATATTCACGTAAGTTTTTAGAAGACAAACCTTGTTATCACGTGAAATATCATAAAATGTGTATATACATTTTTTTTTTAAATAGATTTGAAAGTCACTGATCTTATATATAGAAGTATTAATCTGTATTCTATGGCTTCCATAGCTTTATGCAATCCATCCCTCTTTCTAATAAATTTTCTAATAAATTCTGAAGGTATCGATGGTTTTAATTGTATTAGAACAATACAGTGATATTTACGATAAAAAATAGAAATGTTTATTTATATATATCTGTAACGTATTTGTATATATCTCTAACGTAATATATACAGGGTGAACCATTTTAATTAATGCACGCAATTATTTCGGAAACAAAGCATTTTAGAGAAAAATGTTTCAGACAAAAGTTTCATGGTTTCGAGGGGGCCATAAAATAGTATCATTGGTTTGACACTGAAGAAATATGTAATTTGCAATTAACAATTCCATATTTTTTCTTAGAAACAACTGTATGTTTTCTTTACACCAATTGATTCCTCTCATTATTTTGTACAAAGTATTAAGGTAAGATAATCGAAAAATGAATATTTTACAAGAAAAATGAATATTTTATGATTTTATGGTTTATTTTGGTAAAATTAAGAAATGATTTCAAGCCTCATAACTCGAAAAGCACTTAATGGAAAAACATTTAATTATAGTGTTTTGGAAAGCTCTCGAGGCCAGTTACAAGAATATATAATAAAATATAGCGAGTGCCGTTTAAAAAAATTGAGGTCGCCTTCACGTGACCTTTAAATGACTCTTCAAGGTCAAATCAATGATATCATCTTATGGCCCCCTCGAAACCATAAAACTTTCGTCTGAAATATTTTTCTCTAAAATGCTTTATTTCCGAAATAATTGCGTGCGTTAATCAAAATGGCTCACCCTGTATAATATTTCATTTGTATATAAATTTATGATTTAAAAAGAATAAATAATAACTTAATATTTGTTATAAATTGCCAGTAATAAAATTATGAGGATTTTATTTTAAACGATCAAACTGGCAGGTAAGGCTTCATTTATTGAAAGTTAGACAATGTTTTGACTTTAGGTTTAGGTCCTTTTCAAGTCTTAATTAACATATAACGGAAGAATGTTATAAATATGACAGTCACATTACATGTCAATGACATACTGTTAGTTAGCGGTAAAAACAATATTACTATTTATGGATATTAAATTAATTGTAAGATAGAACAACTTGATTCAAAATAAAATAATGATAATTAATGGCCCACGGGCTAGACGTTCGATACCCCTGCCACAGATGTAGCTAGATTTACGTTTTGGAATGAATTAAAAATATTTCTATATCTTTGATAAAACGAGAGAACCTCTATATAATACAAATTATTACAATTACATTGCAAAGAACAAATCCACAAATTGTCAACACAGTTGCAAAATAACACAAATATTTTAGAAAAATTTTTAAATTAAATTTCTACAATTATATATTTTTAAAATAAAACATAGGAAATATGCAAACTATTGTTTCTTAAATGTGAAATGAACAATTTTGTTAAAGTAATAATAATAATAATAATAATAATAATAATAATAATTTGTTCAGCGAATATACAGGGCTTTCGAAAAGTAACGGACCCCCCCCTATCTCAGAATCTATGTATCATAGGGCAAAATGACCCGAACAAAAGTTTTATGGTTCATAAAGTTCTGTTTTTTTGTGACCTCAAATTTGACCTTGATCTTGACCTTGAAGGTTTTTTGAAGGTTAATTTGCGTTTTTTAAATGGGAATTGCTATTTTTGACCCCGGATTTGGAAAGAGTGGGAAATTTTACGTTCAGATATGTAATCTTGTGATGGTAAAAATGACATCCAAATCCTACTTTTATCCTACTTTTAGCGCTATCCAGGAACAACGACATGGACGTAGTAGAATTCTGTTCCCTTTGGGGTGTTTGGTTAACGTGAGTCCCCTCTCCCCTCACGTATGGAATAATGAGGATCTTCGATGAATGACTGTAAGACACTTAACATTTTTTTATCATTCGTTGCTGACTTAGATCTACCAGCTTTTCACGATCTTTAACACTACCAGTTTCCTGAAAACGTTGAATTGTACGTACAACAGTACTTTTGGAGATAGGATTTTCCTCTACTCTGAAAGTTTCATTAAATAGTCGCAATACCTGCTTATACCCTCTTTACAGATCACCCCACCCTCGCATCATTAACAGAGATATTCGTTCTCGTTCAGTGAGGTGTGCCATGTTTGAGTTAATTACCTATTTGAACTCAGAAAATGAACGTATAAGTGAACAGAGAAGTTATGCTCAGTTTCAATAGTTAACTAAATAATTGCGACAATTCAATCAATCATTAAAAAACCCTCGAGATATCATGTAAGATATAGGTACCTAGTACATTACGATACAAGTGCGGAGGAATTAGAAATCGCCCAAATCTCGGAAGTTGGACGCACGAGTCAAAGACGAGTAGGTAATTAACTCAAACATGGCACACAGGCCATAAAGGACAACAGGCTTGACCTTGACAGGTCAAGCATCCAAACACCCAAAGGGAACAGAATTCTACTACGTCCACGTCGTTGTTCCTGGATAGCGCTAAAAATAGGATAAAAGTAGGATTTGGATGTCATTTTTACCATCACGAGATTACATATCTGAACGTAAAATTTCCCGCTCTTTCCAAATCCGGGGTCAAAAATAGCAATTCCCATTTAAAAAACGCAAATTAACCTTCAAAAAACCTTCAAAGTCAAGATCAAGGTCAAATTTGAGGTTACAAAAAAACAGAACTTTATGAATCATAAACTTTTGTTCGGGTCATTTTGCCCTATGATACATAGATTTTAAGATAGGAGGGGGGGTCCGTTACTTTTCGAAAGCCCTGTATAAAAATTTTTTACAAATATAAATTTTAATATTGGAAAATTTTACCTTTTATTTAAAAGTTATAATTTTTACTTATAAGAAATAAATATAATACATGACCAACATCTGTTCAAAATCATTTAATTTTTTTATATGTAATATTTTTTTATATGTAACTTTCATATAACTTTCATATAACTTTCATATAATTTTTTACAAATTAATAACTCAAATATATAAATTAATAGATATCTCATGTTATATAGTATATTACAATAAATAAAAATGGAAATCTAGACATTTCGATCTATTTCTTCTTAATAAATTAAATTGTAAGAAAAGTATTATAATACTTTTACATTTGGTATGATGCAGCACAAATATTGATTACGCTGTATATATAAAAGTGTAATATAATAATAATAATGACAAATCTATTGATTAAGTAAGCACAATAGACACAAAAATAAAAAATCTATAAATACACTCGTCGTATAAAATTATAATATATGACATAGATGTAGAAAACATGATATTGTATTAAAAATTTAGGTAATTATTTACAAAAACGGACCACCCTCCGATGACCTTGACCTTGACATATATTGTCAAGATCATGACCCTGAACAACATTCCGAAGATTTCAGCCGTCGGTCGTTGTTCGTTAAAAAGTTATTAACAAAACAAATTAGAAAATTATAGTAGTTATTTTGAGTATTGAAAGACATAAATAAGTAGTGTAGAAATAATACATGTATTTGTTTACATTTCTTACTTAAGTAACCTACGAATATAATGTTTTTATGTTGATATCTCTTGTGACTTTGAAACTGAACTGTACGAAAAATGAATCAGTATACAACGATTTTTCGTAAAGTTAACATCGTATGCTACAAAATGAAATTTTACGAATTTCTCGCTTTAACAACGAATTACGACGAGTTATTAAAGTATTTGCGTACAAAAAATGGACTGATATAAATGGAGAGATATTCGTGAAAGCATTCCTCAATACGGACGTAGAGAGAATCAGTTTATCCATTATTTAGCTGAATTTATGTTTAAAAAAACATATGATTTTAATGAACGATTAGACGCTTTCTTTGAAATAATGTCTGCTATGTATCCTGTAACTGGAAATATATAAATAAAAAATTTATAATATGAATTTAAAAATATATCAACTTATCTAATCTAATCAAGCTTATATTTTTTACAGTTTATGTACATTTAAAAACTTGGTAATTATGTATAAAAGGGGCCACATACACATACACACACACACACACACACACACACACACACACACACACGGGGGAGTGCAAGGGGGGTCTTCGGCCCCCCTCCCACACCCATCCCGTCCCCTCGCTTCACGTGGAAAGTTGTAAAATAGAACCTCGTTTTGCGTGAGAGCTGCATCCTACTGGCGGAGTGCAGGAAGGTTTCGCTAATTATTTACCTTAGGGGAGCCACCTCGCCGATGACCTTGACCTTGACATATATTGTAGGGGGTACACCCCTAAGTAACACATGATTTGAATTTTGCGGCGGTCTCGTTTAGTTCCTGAGATATGCGACTTTGAAATATTATAATGGTAATTGTTGATAATACTACAAGAGAGTGGGTCTCTTTACCGATTTTGTTAAAACTTTTTTTATAAATAGATTTTGATGCGTAAAGAAACTTTCTCCTCTAACAAAATCGTCGCTCTGCTACGGGAAGCGAGATATTAATTTTTTAAGATTACACTGGAACTATCCAAATTATATGATTTTATATAATTTTATATTTAAAAAAATAACTACCTTGGGCGATAGACATTGGGCTACGCTACCGACAGTGCCGCCCGACCCCCCTCCCCCGCTAAGCGCGCCCTACCGCCTTCCCCGCTCCGAGGGGCGGGCTCCGCGATTAGGAATTAAAAATTTTTGTTAAAATTATAATGTATTTAAACTAGTTGAATCGGATAAATAGTTTTTATTTATTTCCTAATCTCGGAGCCGCCCCCTCGGAGCGGGGAAGGCGGTAGGGCGCGCTTAGCGCGCCCGTTAAGCCGCCTTCCCCGCGGAGGGGGGTCGGGCGGCACTGTCGGTAGCGTAGCCCAATGTCTATCGCCCAAGGTAATTATTTTTTTAAATATAAAATTATATAAAATCATATAATTTATATTTGTACTATTCCATACAAAAAAATCAAAATTATTAGTATTATTGTATATAAAAATTATGATACTACAAGGTCGCATATCTCAGAAACTAAACGAGACCGCCGCAAAATTCAAATCATGTGTTAGGGGTGTACCCCCTACAACATATATCAAAGTCAAGGTCATCCGAGGTGGCTCCCCTAAGGTAAATAATTACCATAACTTTTTAACGAACAACGACCGACGGCTGAAATCTTCGGAATGTTGTTCAGGGTCATGATCTTGACAATATATGTCAAGGTCAAGGTCATCGGAGGGTGGTCCGTTTTTGTAAATAATTACCACATATTTAATGACACATTTGTTAATATATAAAATCAAAATTAAATTTGTTTAGTCTATAGAATTTAATATTGAATTATGTAAAGTTATATAAAAAAAATCATAAGTATAATATCACAAAAAAAATATTTCTGTCAATTTCTTGTTGAGAAGATAAAGGAAAATAACAATAACTATGATATTATGTGGAAGTTGGATTTCTCTTATTCTGATCCTGTGAAAAAAATATATAAATTAATTATATATATATATATATATATATGTGTGTGTGTGTGTGTGTGTGTGTGTGTGTGTGTGTGTGTGTGTGTGTGTGTGTATGTATGTGTATGTGTACTATATAATTATAATAATTATACCTGATTACATGAAACTTCATCTATCTTTCTTTTTAAAGTTTTTGTTCCATTTATTAAAGTTAGAAGCGGCATATGTCCTGCGATTTTTTTCATATTTTCTATATTATTAACTACTTTTCTATATTATTAACTAAAAATGATGGCGAAACTGAAAGTTGTAAAAATATTAATAAATAAATATAAATAGTATAATTAAATATAAATATATACATATATATATATATATATATATATATATAAATTACAAAATTGTAATTATTTATTAAAAATATTTTCATTTATTGTAATATACTATATAACATGAGCTATCTATTAATTTATATATTTGAGTTTTTAATTTGTAAAAAATTATACGTTATATGAAAAGTTATTATACATAAAAAAATTGAATGATTTTGAGCAGCTAATTAGGTATTATATTTATTTTTTATAAGTGAAAATTTATAACTTTTATAAGTAAAAATTTTATATTTTAAAGATTTGAAAATTAAAAGTTTCATTTTTTTTTATTTAAAATGGCTCTTACTTTTTATATAAATTGATTTTGTAATATTTAAACAAATATAAGGATAAAAGTAAAAATTGAATAGTTTAGTTTATTACCTGTAGTTTGCTTAATACTAATAATTTCTACATGATCGCCTTTTTTGATCAAGTAAAAAATAATCATCGTTACGAAAATTTATTATGTGAATTTCCAGTTTGTACGTGCTATCAGTTATTGCACCACATCCAATATTTTTGTTCATGTTATTGTTATATACTTGTTATTGTTATATACATGTTATTGTTATATACTTCAACAAAATTCGTCTTTACGTATCCTCTCAAAACTACAAATATTTGACGAATATATATTAACAAAAATAATAATAATTATATATAAAATATATTGCTATTTTAAATAAATATAGTGATATTTTAAATAAGTATAATAAAATTCTAAAAGATATAAATAATATTTTATATTATATTGTATTATCAATAATCATGTTATTACTTTTTAATAAATTTCTGATTTTATATATATACGCGTATATTATATATAGAGTGTCCGAAAAACTGTCCGCAATACTTCGAGAAATGATTCGGAACCCAAAAAGAAGAAAAAAATGCTATATAAATATAAGTCCTAAAATAACTCATTTCCTAATTATAGTCATTATGTTAAAAACATTGTAATTTAATTTTTATAATTATAATAATCATATTCATAGTTTATTTCATAATATTTTAATATAAAATACTTTATTGTGTGTGTAAGTATGTATATGTATGTGCAGGATATCCAATAATAACTATATTACCTTTCGTGTAAATAGAAGAAGTTAAACAAAAAAAAGAAGAATTTTCTATCATTTTATGATTTTTACAACAATTAATTAATGAGACTAATTAAGAAAGATTCATCAATTTACATAAATATTAGTCCGTGATGAGGAAAGACAGTCCATTATTACTACATAAGCGTTGTTACATATAGAGCATTTCTTTTAAAATTTTAACAAGTGTTTCGCATAATTGTATTAAATAATAATAGAACATATTATCTATGTTTTAAATCTTTTAATAATTTAAAATCAAATTTGCGTGGATCACTTAACATCTGAGTCATTTATAACGAATAAATTTTCTTCTGTTATCATCTAAATATCAATCATTTTCATTTATTTAATTTTTTAAAACTATATTTTTTAAATAAATTTCAATTACTCAAAATTTAAAAACATCAAATAATTAAAGTTTATGAAAGAATAGTTTAAAAAATAATTTTGAACAATTTAAAATTTGAATGCTTGATATAAACGATTGATATAAGAAAAAATATTTATTTATTATACTATATTTATTTCAAATACTAATAATGTATTAATTAAAAAAAGGTATATGGATTAAGAAATTATATAAAAAATATTTATATTATTATATTTATATTATAATATTATATTAATAAAAAAAAGAAATTATATAAAGAATACTCCCTAATGCGACTTTTTGTAGCATTTAATACATCAGATAATTCAATTTTCTCAGGTGTGATATCTACTATTTCCATTGGTTCAAATTTTCGAAGATTTGAAATTGTAGTATTCGATTTTATTAATAGTTCATACGGCATATTACCATTGTTGAATTGAGCTATTTTTGGTGGATGTGTCTGAGTACCATCCAAATGAATAATCTATTTTATGAAATGTATTTTAATATTAAAAATATAATTATACAAATATTTTACATAAATTCTTAAACAATTACAAGTTATAAATTATAATATTTTATATTTTAATAAAATAATCATATTTAATTAAATAATGTATACAATTATAATAAAATAATCTGTATAATTATATTAATATAAATATTGAAATTAAAAGATTATAAAAAGAATGATAAATAGAATACACACATTATTTGTTTAAAAGTATAACATTACATTATGTAATTTTATTATAATTATTATGCACATATATATAAAATTATATAAAATATTAT
Source organism: Camponotus fellah (assembly GCA_030586385.1). Taxonomy (NCBI): domain Eukaryota; kingdom Metazoa; phylum Arthropoda; class Insecta; order Hymenoptera; family Formicidae; genus Camponotus; species Camponotus fellah. The sequence goes on along the minus strand of JAPIVC010000598.1, from coordinate 2,895 downwards.
CATTAATATAATAATATTTATAATAAATTGTTATATTATAGATTATGTTATATAATATATTCTTTGTATTATAATATTATATATATTATAAAATAGGACTTTTGGGTCAAAAATTACCAATGAAAAATTACATATTATATATGTGAAATATATAATGAATTATATATTATATAATACATATACACACACACACACACACACACACACCCACACACACACACACACGTGTGTGTGTGTGTGTGTGTGTGTGTGTGTGAAATATATATGTAAAAATGCTATTTACGATAAAAAATAGAAATGTTTATTTATATATATCTGTAACGTATTTATATATATCTCTAACGTAACATATATAATATTTTATTTGTATATAAATTCACAACTTAAAAAGAATAAGTAATTTGTTTAACATAGAATGACTTATAAGCAAATATTAATTATCATAAAATAACAAAAGCAAATATTAACTATCATTAAAACTTGTATAATAAAAACAATATATTGAGAATAAAAGTTAAATATTAAATATCAAGAAAAGAAAAAACATCTTTCTATTTTTCTCTTTTCCTAATGTTTAATATTAGATTCTTATTTTTAATATTTATTTATTTTATATTAGACTTATTGTGTCTATAAAATAACAAAAATATTGTTAGCGATAAAAGCAATATCACTATGTATGGATATTAAATTAATTGTAAGATAGAACGACTTGATTCAAAATAAAATAATGATAATTTAAATATTTCTTTAGACAGTAGATTAAATATATCGACATATATACATGGTCTTCTAAATTATCTCAATTACATTTTTTATGACACAAAGAATGCGCACATATGATTCAATAGTACTTATAAAAATTTATAAAGTTTACCTTTCATCATAAATTGCATATTATATGTGTATATATATATACATACATATATATATATATATGTGTGTGTGTGTGTGTGTGTGTGTGTGTGTATATATATATACAGTATATATATACATATATATATGTATATATATATATATACAGGGTGTCAGGAAATTTTTGACCTTAACGAAGTAAGGAGGTAGATTGGTTCAAATTAAAAAAGAAAGACCTCTATTGTTTTGTGATTGTCGTAATAATTAACAAAAAATTAAATAAAGAAGATCAGCTAATGCGTGTGGCTAAAAGCACACGATGGCGAAAGCGGTCTGACTGTAACATAATGGCGGCGCGCGGCGAAGCGGTGATTGGGGAGGATAGGAGCCTTCGCCACACGCTTACACACTCATCGCTCCTCCCCTCCCCAATCACCACTTCGCCGCGCGCTGCCATTATGTTACAGTCAGACCGTCTTCGTCGTCGTGTACTTCTAGCCACGCGCATTGGCCGAACTTCTTTATTTAATTTTTCCTTAATTATTGCGAATATCGCAAAATGGTATAAAACTTCTTAATTTGAGCCAATCTACCTCCTTACTTCGTTAAGGTCAAAAATTTTCTGACACCTTGTATATTTCTCTTTTTTTTATTTTTCTCTTCTAATAATTTATAAGAATCTCAGTAAACATTTTCATTTTAGATACTTATTATTATTTATCAGTAAACATTTTCATTTTAGATACTTATTATAAATATATATATAAATTGCGACGCCGTTGCCCACCTCGAGAACGCCGATCTCGAGGAGGTAGCGTGCAAGTTTTGGCCGAAAATTCAATAATTTCTTATTTTAAGATTACGGTAACATACGGTATCTTACAAGTCTCCTCAAAGGTGAATAAAATTGGGCGCCAGGCGCGATCTTTCGCTCCACGATAACGGTACGGTAACGGACGAGATTTCCCAGAGCTCAATATATGGCAGAGGGACAGGGTTCTTTGTGAATTAGAGAGAGAACGCTAGATGACTTTCGGGAGAGAGAAATAATCGACACTCAGTTTATCTTACTTATAATTAATTAGGATATATTGAACAATTATAATAGAGTGAAAAAGGTAACAAAAATAATAATAGAAAAGAAAAGAAATAGACCAGATTCGATGAACGATAAAGAACAAAGAAAGAACAGATAAACCTCGGTATATAAATGAGAAACGGTAATATATAAATTCAAAAGGAAAGAACGATATAAGATTTATAACGTATGACACGAAGGTCAAATATATTTGTAACGGAAACAATCGGTATAATACACGCGAGAATAGTACAATGATAAGAAGACGGAAACGGATATAAATCTTCACGATCACGAAGTGATCGTAAGTAAAATCTACTGACAATAAGTGACGGAATAAACTGTAACACTCGGAGTATAGTACACGGCAGATTTCAGAACGCACTCGGAGGCGCGAGCCTCACTAAAGATCTCAATACAAATCGAGTTACTTTCTCAAATAATTAGCGGTAATTAGCGGTACAGATCACGGGAAAATAAGTGATAACGAACAGAATATACTAAGCGAGTAATATATAATACATTTAGAGGCACGAGCCTCTCGCGATATTTCGATATAAATCGAACGGAAATTCTCATAAGAGTCGGCGATACATTACGGCAATAAATTCGAGATATAACAAAGGTTATTATTAACGGTAATTTCAAGTACACGAGCACTGATATTGTCTCACAATCTTTAACGGTATCTTCACGACCTTTCGCGCTCAACAACAACAACCTTGACTCTCAAACGAGATATCATAAACGAACTTTAACGGCCACAAAATTCAATGGAGATTTCGCGATTTATGCAATTCTTGCCGAGCAGATTTCGCATACACGGTAGTAGATATGGGCCACTATGGTGCGTCAAAACAAACCCCCACCACTCGGCCTTTGGCGACGTGGGCGTGGCTAAAGTGGAGGAGGGTGTTCTGATTGGTGGACTAGGATATTGATAAGATTGTTTAGGTGTTAAA
>JAPIVC010000597.1:0-39032 GCA_030586385.1 Camponotus fellah | reverse complement strand
CGAGCAAAGTCCCTTCGTGGCGGTACCTACGACGCGTAGACGGGCGGCACCTACGAGAGGTATTTCGGGCGGTTCCTACGAGAGATGTTCCGGGTGGCACCTACGGACGCCGGACGGCTCGCGACGCGCAAAGTCCCTTCTCGGCGGTACCTACGACGCGTAGAAGAGCGGCACTTACGATAATGCTATCGGGCGGTACCTACGAGAGATGTTTCGGGCTGCACGTATGGACACCGGACGGCTCGCGACGAGCAAAGTCCCTTCTCGGCGGTACCTACGACGCGTAGCGCGGGGGGGCGGCACCTACGTACGCCGGACGGCTCGCGACTCGCGAAGCCCCCCTTCTTCTCTGCGGTACCTACGACGCGTAGTCGGGCGGCACCTACGAGAGGTGTTTCGGGCGTCACCTACGAGAGATGGTTTGGGCGGCACCTGTTGACACGGAACGGCTCGCGACGCGCAAAGTCTCTTCTCTGCGGTACCTACGACGCGTAGTCGGGCGGCACCTACGAGAGGTGTTTCGGGCGTCACCTACGAGAGATGGTTTGGGCGGCACCTGTTGACACGGAACGGCTCGCGACGCACCAAGTCCATTCTCGACGGTACCTACGACGCGTAGACGGGCGGCACCTACGAGAGGTATTTCGGGCGGTTCCTACGAGAGATGTTCCGGGCGGCACCTACGGACGCCGGACGGCTCGGCGGCGCAAAAAGTCTTTTGTGGCGGTACCTACGACGTGTAGTCGGGCGGCACCTACGAGAGGTGTTTCTGGCGTCACCTACGAGAGATGGTTTGGGCGGCACCTGTTGACCCGGAACGGCTCGCGACGCACCAAGTCCATTCTCGACGGTACCTACGACGCGTAGACGGGTGGCACCTACGAGAGGTTTTTCGGGCGGTTCCTACGAGAGATTTTTCGGGCGGCACCTACGGACGCCGGTCGGCACGCGACGCGCAAAGCCCCTTCTCGGCGGTACCTACGACGCGTAGACGGGCGGCACATACTAGAGATGATTCGGGCGGCACCTACGATTATGATATCGGGCGGTACCTACGAGAGATGTTTCGTGCTGCACGTATGGACACCGGACGGCTTGCGACGAGCAAAGTCCCTTCTCGGCGGTACCTACGACGCGTAGACGGGCGGCACCTACGGACGCCGGACGGCTCGCGACTCGCAGTCTCTTCTCTGCGGTACCTACGACGCGTAGTCGGGCGGCACCTACTAGAGATGATTCGGACGGCATCTACGAGAGATGTTTCGGGCATCACCTAGGAGAGATGGTTAGGGGGCACCTGTGGACACGGAACGGCTTGCGACGCACTAAGTCCATTCTCGGCGGTACCTACGACGCGTAGACTGGCGGGAGAATATATTTAACAAATAGAGAATATTATCATACGAGACAGATTCGCATTAAAATTGCAAGATGTTGTATGTTCGATTATGGCAATTTTCCACCGGCAGCGACGGGCCGGTATTCGAGCGCGATCCCCGCGGTATCACGTGTCGCGCGATAGAAAAAAATAGCGCAAGAAAAGTCTTGGAATTTTGCGCCGAACGACACTTAAAAGAGTCTCGGCAGCTACAAATTTCGCTTGAATTATTAATAAAGAACACCGCGATGATGCTTTTTAATAATGACATCCGTCTGTACTAAGCCGACAATATTAAATAAAGACAATAGTTAAATTCGCTAAGTGTGAAAGTAACGGAATCAATCAATAACGGTAATCGACCTAACAATTACAAAATTACGGCAATAACGGTAGAGTTGAACAATCAAGCAATTACACAAGATAAACGTTCGGACGTACGTGAACAATTGCCAACAATAAAGCATCAAGAACGTGAATAATAATCTATAATAACGAATCGAACGATTCACTGCGCAGAGATACGCGAGTCGATGTCGCACGCAATTGCCGGTTATCGAATATCGCGATCACCTGTGTGTGAGTTCGTCGTATCACAAATTTATGGAACAAAGAAAGTTACAAGCAACAATAATTGTAAAACTAAAAGACAAACAAAATGTGACTGTCGGCGCTTAACCGGGAGAGATATTTTTAAGAATTACTATTTGTAAGGAAGTTTAAATGTTAAACGAGAACAATGTTTTACATAGTTTAAGCATGATATATATATATATATATATATATGAATATATATGTTAAACGAGAACAATGTTTTACATAATTAAAGCGTGATATACAAAAATGTGATAATCGTTAATATGCTTTGCTCATTTCTAGTCAAAAAAAAACGGCTAGTCATGTTGGACCTTTTAATAGCCGCATCTCTAGAAAATTCTTTAACTGATTTGGACATAAGAGAGGAAGTCGATACTTTCATGTATGAAGTACGTATATGTAATATTTTTTTAATCTTTTGTACTTATTATCTGAGCACATATAACAATGTGATCTGATAACGATCTGATTATAGGGACATGATACTACAGCAGCGGGTATAATGTTTGCTTTATTATTATTAGCTGAACACAAAGATATCCAGGTACATCTCAATATTTTATGACATATTATTTAGTATGCGATTTTTATTCAAAAAGTAATACAAATGTCAAGTTTTTCTTTACAATGTATTTTTCTATACGTAAATCAATATATAAATATTCTAAAAAAATTATAACATCTTAAAACGAATATGAAAAATACATTTTGATTTATTATAAATTTATTTATATTTATGCATTTAATAAAAATTGAAAAATATATTTTAATAATTATTATCGATATCATAGGAACGTGTGAGGGTTGAAGTTAATTCCGTGATGCAGGAGAACGGAGGGAAACTTACCATAAAATCATTACAAAATTTATTATATTTAGATAGATGTTTAAGAGAAGCGCTACGTTTGTATCCCAGCGTATTTATAATATTTCGAGATACTGCGGAAGATGTAAAACTACGTAATTAATCACTTTATGTCACGTAACACGAAGCATATATTATCGAACGTAAAATTTAATATATTATAATACATTTTTAAAATACATTATTGTGCACATTTTATTTTTCTCAAAAAAATTCTTTTTTTTTATTTTAAATTTCTTATTATAAATTTTGAAATTTTGTAATACTTTTCAGATTCATATGTCGTACCTGCTGGAACGAGCTTACATCTTAATATTTACGGAGTCCACAGAGATCCTAATTTTTGGCCAAATCCAGAAATATTTGATCCAGATAGATTCTTGCCTGAAAACATGCAGAATCGTCATCCTTATTCTTATCTACCATTCAGTGCAGGACCGAGAAATTGCATAGGTGAATTGGTTGAGATTTTCATTTCTCTTCATGCTAATAGTTTTTGAGAGACTTGGAATTTTGTATATTATTAGGTCAACGATTCGGTCTGTTGGAATTGAAGACTATGATAGCTCCTTTGGTGCACAATTTTTATTTGGAGCCCGTTGAAGATTTAAAGGATATTCAACTGAAGGCCGATTTAATAATTCGTCCTTCTCACCCGGTTCATATGAGATTTGTCCCAATTAAATGCAAATAGTCGTTTAAAATTTAAAACGTAAATATTACATGAATGTAAGGTGTGCAAATTGCGGGAAAATCCTTATATATATTATATATATGTAATTGTAAACAAAATATGCATTGTATATGAACATTATATTTAATTATAAAAATATGGAGATGGATATTGTTTGCATCTTTCTTAATACCCTCGACTCTGTTCTGGTTAAATATCCTGATTAAACATTCGGCGGAGGTGTGTATAACCAGCATAGAGTTGACACAAATTACAATCCAAATCTTATAACCTACTCCATCCACGAAAACGACGACTCTCTATGCGCCATTGAACTCTATTATTCATTATTCCAAGAAGCTATTTTGAGAATGAGAGATAAAAAGCTCGAAAAACAATGACAAATTTTAAAATTGACAAATTTGAAAATAAATACTAATTATCATTAGACTGATTTAAAAATTATTAACAATTAATTTTGATCTGGAACCTTAGTATCCCGTAGTTTCATTAGATATTTTCGGCCTAGGGTCTTCAATAACCTTTGTAAGAACATAAAATTTATGTATTATTAATTTCATACAATTATATTAAAATCAATCGAAAAATTCATTTGTTTTGTTCTCTTTTTTTCTATAATTTTATAAATGCAAACTCACTTTATATAATTACTTTAATTGTAATATAATTATATTTATAATTTTTTGTGCTATGTATTCTAAACATATTCATATTCTGTTTTTTCAAATTCTTTTCATCTTACATAATACATGAGATTATCAATAAAATTTTTAACCAAATTTTGTTTAATAAATGGATAATCTAACAAAAGTAAAATTTAAATCCTGAATAAATTTTTTGATCGATTTAATTGCATAGTAGTAAGTAAAAGAATTATAAATGAAACGAAAATATATATGTACCATTTTCCAAAATTTGGAAAACAATAAAATATGTAGAGCAATCGCAACACAGACGGTTTGGCAATCCATACTTCGTCCAACTTATTCGCAATCGCTATCTCCACTAAAGTTGCGCAACGTTTGGCGCTTATTTTATTTTTGTCTATTTTTGTGTTTATATCGTATTTCTAAACAAACCAAATTACAGCAATTGATTAAATATGTGTATATATTATAATCAATTAATGCGCAAAATACACAGATTTCAAAAAACTCGAGAGAAAGTTTCACTAAAATATTTTTTTGTCTTTTATATTTTATTCTTCTTGCATAACTATGGCATTGAATGCGTGTTGCTCTTCCCCTGTATTTCTTTTCCAGATCTTACATACCCTACTAGAACAGTCTTTTTACTGGGCTTACTCTACGTACGCTTACTGCACGTCTTATTATTTTTACGCTTTACGTTTCATTTGTATACGTGTGAGGCTCATTGCTCTGAGCTACCAGTGATAATAGCTTCCTTTCCTTTAGAAAACTGGCGGGTGAGATATATGCATCTTTGCTTTGATTGCGAGAAAGTACGGTATTTTTATTGTGTGGATTCAGTGTTTGCGTTTTGTGTTGCGTGCGATAATAATATCCTATCTTTGAATTTTGCGAGACACTGTTTTTTAGTCTCACTAATGTATCTCTTTGCGTTGCTTTTGTTTTGCTAACAACAAGCGTAATCAATTTTTAATTTAGTATTCTGTTTAGACATTGATAATGATCAAAATTATGATCGAAACATACATATGTAAAATAAAATAAAATTATCATTAAACATACATACGTAAAATAAAATAAAATTATCATTAAAAATAACATTATCTTATAATATAAGGATTATAATCCCACACAACACCGAAATTTTGCAATAACATAGATTTAACATTGAAACATGAAATATAAGTACTATTATGTTAATATTATGGTGAAATGTATTTATAATATTAAAACGAGTTTTGCTACAAGTGCAAAATACTTTACGTTTAATAAATAAACTTTAAAAATATAAAAAGATGTTAAGGATAAGAAAACACGTCTTTGAAAAACGTCCATTAATTTTATTAATTAGTGTTTATAAAATGTTTTTTATCAAACTTATTTCGATAATATATATACAATTATCTTACATACACTCGACATCAGAATATTTTAATATGTAGAATAAGTGGACTATTTCCAATTTACCTATCCAATTGAGAAAAATCTCTTTAATATTCTAAATCCCAAACGAGGGATCCAGATAAATAAACAAATAATCTCTAAATAATCTAAAAAATTCCTCGTTGGGATTTAGAATAATAAATAAATCAAGTCAAAGTTGTTCCAGTATTATAGACAATACATATCATATATATATGTATATCATTAATAAATATCATTTATATATCATTAATCTAATGACTCGACTAGTTCGTGTCATTACAGAAGATTGATATTGAAAGCAACGTGATAATAAAACGAGATGTTACTTCCACGCTAAAAAAATTGTTGTTGAAGTGTTTATAGTGCATATGTATGCGTATATGTATATATTTTTTAAGTGTTTTTTTTTACAAAACCTTGATATTTCTACTTTAATTAAAAATCTCAATTTAATAATATATCATAAGATATTGAAGTATACTTGAACATTTTTGTGTTTAACTAATGTGGTTAACTAATAATAAGAAAGCAAACATTATACCCGCTGCTGTAGTATCATGACCCTGTAATCAGATCATCATATTGTTTGATGTGCTTATTTAATATATACAAAAAATTTAATAAAATTACATATACGTACTTCAAACGTGAAAGTATCGACTTCCTCTCTTATGTCTAAATCAGTTAAAGAACGTTCTCAGATGCTGCTATTAAAAGATCCAACATGACTAGCTGTTTTTTTTTAACTAGAAATAACCAAGGCATATTAGCATCAATTTTGCATATCGCGCTTTAACTATATAACATTGTTCACATTTAAAATTTAAACTTTCCTGCAAATAGTAATAATTTATTCTTATGCAAACATGCATTGCATTATTTCGTGTAATTATACATATATATTTTGTGTTAATAGAATATAATTTATAATTTTAGATTGTCAAGTCGAATTTAAATTCGAAGCTCTTAGTTCTCGCATACTTCCAAATATTTCGACATTTTTGCCTCCGTCTCTTTATTATCCTCCAAGATTCGTTAAATAGCGATTATCTGTACGTTCATGATAAAGTTTTCTTTCCGCGATGACTTATTCACAAGTACGATATTTAATTTTTTTATTAAATAGCAGTTACCTATTACATAAATGAAAGTAATAATAGTGGTTTGTAGAAAGCAATCAATAGAATACAATAAAAAGGCAAAAGAACCCCTGCGCAAAGTTGGACATAGCGTATAAAAATAATTTGAAATAAAACTCTATAGATAAAGAGTCATGATTATATAGTTAAGAACATATAAAAATCAAAAGATGAAATTAATAACAAAGGAGTCGAAACAAGCAATAGTAATTGTTGTTGTAATGCAAACAGAAGGTCAAAATAAATAAAAAACGAATATTTGCAAAATAAGAATTCAAAAATGACGATATATTAATATGACAGAAATTAATTAAAAGAGAATTGCAAATAAGTATGATATTGAAAACGCTGACATTGTATGATAAAAATTAACAAATATATGTGCAAAGAAAAAATTGATTTAAACGGAAAGTCACAAAAAGATAATCATTTACTGTCAAAATTGATAGCTGATTTCACAATCGTATAACATGAAGCAAGTCGCAATGCACATATCAATATTAAAAAAAAGAAGCAAGAACATTTCGAGATTTTCGACATAATATACCTTTTTTGAAAGGATTAAAGAAATAGTTGTAATTACTATAAATATAGTTATTTTCAGTGCCAACTAAAGTTAAAGTTATTATTACTAGGCACAAAGTCATTATTCTATTGCGAATCACAATTATGGCATACATAATAAGAATCGCTATTGGTACGGTTATTATGGGACCAGCCCTTACAACATGTTATTTTCGTCCACAGAGTGTTGTGTTACTTTTGTCCTCTGACACATTTTTTGAAATGAAAGTTATAACCTAAATATGATTCAAGACTTATTCAAAACAATTATAAAAATTTATGAACACATTGTAAAAGAATGCACCGCTAAATAATATATGGCATATATATGGCATATATATATATATATATATATATATATATATATATATTTGACGCATGCGCAAATGCAACGTCAATTAATCGTGCGAGAGAGACAAGCCATCGCCTGCACCGTAATGTTTTCGCTCATTTTTCCTACAAAACTGGTAACATAAGAGTATTATATATATATAGTCAGGATACAAATGTGCGTGCGTGCGTGCGTACGCGCGCGCGTGAGTGTGTGTGTGTGTGTGTGTGTGTGTATTTGTGTCAAGCAAAGTAGAATTATTCAACCGATGTCGATACGATCAAAACATAAAATTCTGATTATTAATGAGCTGATATACGGCTATAAGTATAAGTCTGAGACTACATTATCAGTTGGAGATGATTTGTTTTACTAACATGTGTATCTACTCGGAGAGATTTGCAATTGCATTTTAAACATTCGAGTGCTTTATTTGTCATTTTATTCGAAAATTTATTAGGTAATATATAAAATAAAATTTTATAATACTATTATAAAATCCCAACAATAGTTAATAATATTATAATTATTTTAAAAGCATGATTTTTATATAAATTTTAATATTAAATTTTTTCAAATATCACAAGTTGTCGGTTTTGTACTATTCTTTTTTGTTATAATTTTATTAAATATATATTACAACAAATGTATTTTTACAGAGATGTGTTTAAAAATTAGATACACAACGAAACGATAGAACAAACCCTTATAAAAATCACGATAATTATACAATTTGTATATTATATAAAAACACAATATAATAGAATAATAATTATGATATAAATTAAATAAAAATTAATAAAATAATTCTTTGTTTATTGATACAATTTGCGAGTTAAATAATTTTGGTTTATTATAAAAAACTCTATAAAATTATAAAAGTATATTTATAGATCTAACAAGGAAAGATACGGAAGTGTTCCCCTCGGATTTTGATGAGCTTTTAATATGTTGTTTTCTAGACAAAAGGACAAGTATTTTTTTATACGTGCCCATACGCATGTCTATGGGGTAAAACATCCCTTTGAAGAAAGTTTTTTCCTTTCGAGATGAATATATCAGAAACTATAAGAGATAGAAGAAAATTTTCAAATTAAAAGTTAAGTTCAAGAATACTTTAGAATAATAATAAAAAAATTTTATTTTTTCAATTTTTCAAAATATCCCTACCACTAAATATATTTTTTTTAATTTTGAAATTTCTTTATTACCAAGTGAAAGGTAATTTTTTTTACGAATCTAATCATATATGATTAAGTTAGGTTTTTAAAAGTCGTTTTCCAGAATTAATTATAAACTTCTCTGTAATACGCTTATTCGTGTCCATGCGCTCGATTTTTCGCGCAATACATCCTGTTTTGTACACGGACATTTATCCATGTAATTACGTTTTCTTTGCAAGCATAGCTAAAATAACATTGATATAATAATCAAATAACATTGATATAATAATCAAATTTATATGTGTTAAAAATATGTTTTAAATATAAATAAACTCAAAATGTATGCATACAGTGATGCACGAGACTCTAAACTTGTTTAATTTAAGGTGACAAAATAATAATAATAATAATAATAATAATAATAATAATAATAATAATAATAATAATAATAATAATAATAATAATAATAATAATAATAATAATAATAATAATAATAATAATAATAATAATAATAAAATTATAATAAAAAAAGTGTTCCCTATTTTTGTCTAGAAAACAACAGATTAAAAACTCATTCAAAATCGGAGGCGGACACTTCCGTGCTTTTCCTAGTAAGATACTTTCGAACAAAGATTTGCACAGAAATGAATTTTAAGTGAACATTGTGATGTAATTGCTTAAGAATTATATACATTTATACAGTTATAGACTAAATAAAATTATAATTAAAATGTTAATACTAAAACCAATTTATATGTTAAATGTTTGCGGCAAGAATTGATATAAGAATTGATATAAGAATAATACTAGTTCTATTTATGATACTATTAATGATATTATAATAAATTTTTATGAAATTTTATCTTTTACAATAAAAACCAATTGCAAGTAATGGTCGAAAAATTAAAAATATTTTTATTGGATTCATATATTTTTTATTACGTAAATAATATTTTTTCCATTTACAATGAGCAAATTTATCATATTTTTTCATGAATCTTTAAAATTAATCATAAATAAAAGACTATAAAAGATATACCATTAATGCATTTCAGTGACCTTTTTATTATTCTCTCTCTCTCTTTCTCTCTCTCTCTCTCCTCTCTTTATGTCTCTTTCTATTTAGGATTAACATTTAGAATAGCAAAATAATTATGAATTTTATCGGAGAATTAATACCATTTTTATTTTGTGACACGGGTGACTCAAGATTCAAAGAAACTATAAACAGAAGAAGCTTAATTTGACAGTTAAAAAATATCAACGTTAAGGAACGATGTTTATAAATATATCGTTATTGTTCATATTTATTTTATCGATATATTATTATTACATTATGGAAGAAAAGGACGACTTTTTCATCTTTTACCGGGACCTCCGAGCGTTCCGATTTTTGGTCACGCATTCCTAGCCCATGTTTCAGCAGGCAAGTACACAATTTCTATTCTATTTGCATTAATTGACAAATAACTCGTCATTCATGCATATATTCAAGCATAAAATATTAAATTTATAAATCTTTTGCTCTAAATGTATACCAAAATTATCACATGCAGCTTACTTATCTGAGCATTTCTTTTTGGAATAACCATTTGTAATTAATTTGTTTTATTATTTGTCTTTTCCAAGATTAAGATGCGTTAATATTAAAAATAACAATAAAATTAATCTCACTAAAATTTTTGAATCGATAATTAAAGATTAAATCAAAATTAGCAAATTAGAGACACTCCGTGTAGAAAATTTTTAGGGCCAATACATGAAACTATTTGTTCTGATAAGGATAATATAGGGATGCCATAGAAAAGATTATCCTATCATCATCAATATGGGGCCTTATTAAATATTACTAAGGACATATAATTAAAAAACTAATAACTGTCCGCTGTTTAATTTATAGTTTAATATAAGGTTTTATTAAATTATTTTATTAAATAATTTTGAAACTCAAGCTTTAATGAAAATAATTAAAAGAACGCATATAAAGATTTTTTAACTGTGCCGCATTTTTAAAATGAAGAATTCATGTAATACTAATTTATAAAAAACTCAAAAGAAGCTATAATAATAATATTGCATTAAATACATTAATGAACAATGAATTCAAATAACAAAGAGTTTCTATTTAAATAAACTTATTTATTTCATACTCTTTAAAAGTAAATCAGTGTATTATTACTGAAAAACAGTAAATAGTCATTGATTACAGCAGTTAATAAGTACAGCACTGTAAATCAGTAATATCTTATTGAAAGAATCAGTTAATAATTTTGACTGGTTCAATCAGTATATTGTAATATTTTTATCGTCAGTAATATTAAATTATAATTCATCTCTTCATAATTAAGTCGTCAGATATTTATTTGCCCAACTTATATAAGATCGATTAATACCTGAAGCCTCTATATTGAGATTCAGAAATTAAATCGAAGTAATACTTAATACGTCTAATTAATATTTCTAATAATAATACTAATAATACTTAATAATAACAATAATTACTAATACTACTAATAATACTTAATAATAATTACTAATACTACTAATAATAATTAATACTTCTAATTTTATCTGTCGCTCTTTCCAAACTTTATATAATTCTTATGACTAAATACGCAAGAGATAGCGATCGTAGCGATAAATGAACGAACTAGCGATTACTGGTTTTGCAGTGAAATTTACTGATTTTATAGTGAATTTTATTTTAGCTGACCATAATCAGTGAGATATAAGATAAAATAACAAAAAAATAACCGTTTCCACTGAAAATCAGTAAAATACTCACTGAGTCTCAGTGAAATCTTATTTTACTGTTTAAATTAGTGATATTTTCACTGATTCACTTTTAGAGTAGTAGGGCTCAATTAATTTTAAGGCATATTTATCAGGTCCTTTTTAAAACCTTATTATTTTTTCTACAAGGGACGGCGCAAGTAATTAGAGCTCAAGAAAGAGACAACACTTCCTTCCTTTTGATTATTCTATATATTTTAAATTAAATATAATTAAATAATAATACTTACATTAACAAAAATGAACGTTTCAGATAATTTTTGGCAATTTAACACATTGACACATTACATGCGTTCTACAGATCAAAGGCAGATATTTTTATAATTTGCTTTTTATACAATGCGTTACACACTTATATATAACACTTTGTAATGCATATTGTTAACATCGCGCTGAAGAGTGATGAAAAGCGTTCGCTTTTTGTTATTATAATGTGTTTTTTTATAAACTAATATTGAAGAAATAAAGAGATGCTGTTGCTTCTCTGCGCTCCAACTATCGCGCGTTGGTTCTTATGTCAATTTTTTTTATTTTAATTACTAGTCATAAACATGATTCATCAGATTCTGATAATGATATGTTGTTATGTATCTCTCATGTTGACTTAAAATGATGGAATTGGACATATTTCTTTCTGTTTGCTGTTTTATTACAGATATGTGGATGATATAGTTCTGGTGGTTCCCTCTTCCATGTTGAATAGAATCTTGGATATTTTTAATTCTTTTCATCCAAGATGTCAATTTACAATGGAGGAAGGAATAATAAATTTAATTTCTTTGATGTTACGGTAATCGCGAACAATAATTTAATTGAATTTCAGATCATAAACCCATTTTTTCTGGGAGATATTTAAACTATAAGTGGAATCATCCACTATGCTATAAGAGAGGAATAATTGTAGGATTGATGAATCGTGCCTTCTTATTGTCACATCCCAGCAGGGCCGGTTCTAACCTGAGCGGGATCGGGTGCAATTTAAAATGCTGGACTTAAAATTTTTTATATTATCTTTCATTGAAATTTATTTTATATATATTTATTTTCCATTAAAAAAAAAAAACATATATTATTTTATAAATATAGAAATAGTTATTTTTATATTATATATTTAAAAATAACAAACACTTGACTTTTCGCTTTGGGATTTAAAAAAATTTCATACAATAGTATGTAAACTTAAATATAATAAAAATTATATGTAAACTTAAAAATGTATTTTTCTCGCTTTTGTTGCGGCAAAGACAATTACGTTATTAAAATCAGTCTCATGAGATATGTCATTTTTTATCGACATCATTGCTATGCTATATAGTCTTTCTTGCGATATACAAGAACAAAGATAGTTTTTTAATTAATTTTAATTTCGAAAAACTCTTTTCCTGAAAAAGCAACTGGTAGAGTTGCTGGTAGAGTTAGCAATATACGAAGTGCTCTCTCTCTCTCTCTCTCTCTATATATATATATATATATATATATATATAAATATATATATATATTTGGATAAACTGAACTGAGTTTGGTTTTAAACAGGTATTTTAATACATCAAATAAACAATTTTGTTTATTATCAAGAACTTATATAATTATATTAATTATATAATTATATAATTATACAATTATAGAATTATATAATTAAATAAATGATCTTAATACTTCGAATAGTTCTAATCCACTTATATCAGAGTCACTTTCATCTTGTAATATAATGTGCAGGTCGTTACAGTTCTTTTTCAGTTTTTCCTCCGATAAATTTTTAATATCACAAAAACTATATAAAAACCTAAAATTGTCTCTAAAATTCTGATATAGTTTGAATCGTTCAATAAATGATTGTATGGCCTTGTTAATAATTAAAAGGAAATATTCCATGCAAAATTTTTTCCCCTTCTGGGGCTATTATTTCATCAGCACATTCATAATCAAACGTGTTGTAACAACAATCCTTTTTTGAGGAAAATAAGTTATTATACTACTCTCTGCTGCAATATTTTTTGCAATTCGCACACTTTCATCGTAACCAATGGTTCTAAAGTTGAATAGAGTCTATAAATAATATTGCGACATCCATTTGCATACTGTTTTGTTGCAACAATTTACTCACTCACGAGATTTAAATTATGGAGTGAAAAATATTCTTTGATTTTCTCGCAATAATTGTGCCCGAACAGATCTGTGTCCTTTCATATTTGCTCTTTGTCCTCTACAATTTTTTAAATCAAGCCCAAGATCTGTTAGATGTTCTTTTAAGGTTTGTATTAATCCCAATCCGCTACTGTCATTGACAACCAAAAAACCTGTAAAATTTTCACAAATTTGTACTTCGTCTTCATGTGCATAAACGTAACGTATTATGCAGGATAGTTGCTCCTCATGGGAAGTATCAAGGAAGGTGTGCAAGGAAAATTAAAAAAATTTTGGCGGCCCTCACACGATCAGTCACTGTATTACTTAATTTGATTTCCCATCAATGATATTAATTCATTCTGTATATCTTTGCTGAGATAATAAACTTTATTTTTTTTATTTTTTATTTTTTACTTCATTGACATGTCTAACAACAGTGTTCTAACAAAACAGGATCCGAGACATAAGTTCAATTAATCCTGAGAAATTCCCATTATTTTTTGTGAAAAGCACGTCTCAGACAAATCTCTTAAGGCCATATTATGCCCGGATATATTGAATAATAGATATTATTATTTTTAAAATATTCCTCCATTTTTGTTTTTCTTGGATAAATAATTTTTCAGACACGTGAATAATATTATTTTTGTTTGTAAGTCTTTTGCGTGCATCATTCCACATATCCATCGATTTAAAATATACTTTGGACGATTCATGCTGCTTTAATCTCTCTGCTTTAATCTAGTGCAAACAGCACTAATTTTTTTATACACTTACAGTTCCTATATTTATTATAGATTATGTTCAAGATTATGTTCCAAACTATAATCCTGAAAATCCTGATTTTCATTTGTACTTTCAACTATATTACATGAATGTTGTGGACTTGTACCAGGCATTTCTTCGGCACGTTTATTCTCTAATGTATTTTCAATTTTTAAAAATTTGTGCATAGCATCTTTTTGCGTTTTAATATATTCATCTCTGACTTCGCGTTTCCTCTCCTTTTCTGCACCACTAACATATTACCTATCAAAATCTTTGCCCCTACTAGTCATGTTCTAAAATTATTATCGTTAAAATTATTATTTCGCACGCCCTTATCGCCCTTATCGCCCTGCATCCCAGATTTCATCACAAAAACTTTGAGCTAATAATCAACATTCTCTTGGACAATGGTGATCTTTTGGCTTACATTTTCAATGTAATACGAGAACATCTGAAATTGTTATTAGCCAAGAATCAAATAAATTTAGAGTTTAATGAGAACCATCCCTTAGATAACCTTTAGATATTTTTCATATTTCAATACCTTACATATCAACAATGATTTTCGGAACAATTTAAACGAATTCTTAGCGATAATTACACGGGATTATTTTATTTCGGCCTAGATAAATTTCGTAGTTTTGTCATGAAAACATAATGCCAAAAATTTCATGCAGCAATATATAAAGTCTCATGTAATGGTAATGTAATATATTGTTGTCAATTGTAATGTTAAACAATTAATTAATACTACAATTGACAACAATATATTGTAACACATGTCTTTAAACTGTTGTGCCCGAACCATAGAGGATGGGCTTTTCGGGATTATTCGCCTAAAGGATTGGAACCCACGCAACAAATAAGACACTCTGTACTTTTTAGTAAAAGAATATATTTCGGTCGTTCTTCATACACTGTTCCTATGCTACTTTCAATTATCTTTTACGCGTTAGCGGTATTTTATAATAGCTTGATATATTAATCGCGACTCGTTGATCCGATAATTCGACAAGTTCACTCAAATGACAATTCGATAATTTTACCAAACGATAGTCCGCCGTGGTGATCTCGCGATCGGTTTGTATATCGTTTAATTTGGCGGAAGAAGGATGAGTGTCCCTGAGTCGGAGCGCGGTTCGTGCTCCGTGCTGGATTTCATTATCAGCTTAATCAGCTTTGGCCGTGACTTGCTTTCTTTTCGTCACGTCTTATTTCTATATTTTAATATCTCTTATGTAATTCTTAATTTACTGTCTTTTGCTGTTCTTGCTTACTTCAGCTTATTTCAAGGTTTGCTTATTTAACTTTAATTAAATTATTATTTCGTCGGATTACGACAAAACGTATTTGTTCTATGGTATTTTGATACACCATATTAATTTTTTCGGAAGATAGTTCATATTATCTGAAAGCAGACTACTCGATGGCGTTACTAACGCTGGTACAAATTCCAACAAAGGAGTTTACAGACTCTGGATTTAACACATTGACACATTACAGTACTATAACATGAGGAATTATTTAAAATAATGTAAAATGTATCAGATATCTGCGAGATATAATTTAACATTCTACACAACGTTATTCTAACGTTATCTATCGTTATAAGACAGATATTTTTATAATTTAATGCGTTATCGCATTGAACTGAGGGACGATCAAAAGATCATTCAAAATGTTTGCTTTTGTTAGTGTAATTATATTTAATTTGAAATATACGAATAATCAGAAGGAAAGAAATGCTATTTCTTTCTTGCGCCAACTACTGCGCTGTGTCTCTAAATTTACCAATATTGAATTAATTTTTAATTATTATTATTCAAAATAATTTTCAATTTTATTCAAATTTAATTAATTTTATTTAATTTTTGTCTGGATATTTATAATATATATTTTTTAGTGGAACAATAGAAATTATTATGTACATTAACTGATAAGTATTATCCTATTATAAAAGTATGGGGATTACACGAATTTGTTGTGTCTATCCGTCATTCAGATGATCTGGAGGTAATAAAGCAATTTTTGACAAGATTTAATTCTCTATAAACATTACTTTAGCTAGAGATTTAAGAATCTTGTATTTCACAAGAAGATTTTTGTTGAAAATATTTCTTAAAAACATAAAAAAATCGATACAGAACTCTATACAGATTAGATTAAAATATGAGATACAATTAGTAAATTATTTGTGCATCTGAGATTGAATGCTACTAAATAAATGTTTCCGGTGATTTTAGAAAATACTAAACAGCACTAAGCACATTGATAAAAGTCGTGCATATGATGTCCCTGGTTCGGCACAGGTCTCCTCACCAGTACAGATAACATAATAATAACATATAAAAACATACAAACATTATTACAGTTTGTTATCATGTATTGCGGGAGTATTCTAGTCTAGCGGAAAGAATGATTTTTTGCATATTTTGCAAATATTTGGTATGGAAAGTATGTCTGCAGGAAGATTTAGTTCGATTTACAAAATTGATAAAGTTATAGCACCTGGTAGAGAGCGATTTCTGGCGGGCATTCAGCACTACGTCTGCGTAATGCTTAATAGAGCATTGTATCGGCGTTTATATTTTGGTTAAGTTCGGCTAATGAATTGCTGGAACGTTGTTTAGGAGAAACACAAAATAATAACTAAACCTTTTTTTAAATGTATTGATTTAGATTTTTGCTCCAAAACGTCTTCATTCCGGAGTAAAGATTGAAGTGGCAACTTTTCTAGTAGATAATTATCTTCAATGAAGGATTTATACCAATTTTGAAAGTTATGAACTTAATGAGTGACTTTTGGTCACAGCATGCGGAGATGTACGCAACAAAATGGCGTTCAAGTGATTTCGTTAAAGATGAGAAGGAAGAGAGAACAGCGAGACTTTTATGGGCAGGAGGAAGATCCCCTGGCTCTACCCCCTGGTACTAGCTGATTGATCGTAAGTAAAATTATCTGTATGTAATCAATGTGAAAAACTTTAAATACGTTATTTTATTTTTGCCTCTCACATATCTTATGATATCTCATGATATTTCTAAAATCAGTTGATCAATTGAATCGAATATGCATACATGTTCAGCATAAGTATAATTAAAGCATCTCCCAAAATCAAGTCAAAATATTTTTTTTTTTTATAGCCTTTTTAAAGTTTTAAATTTTTCAATATTTTTTTTATTTCGATATCTGCTATAGCCAAACTCATACTAATTAAGAATCTCTCTAATTTTTTGTTTTAGATTTTAGAAGCAGAATAGCCAGAATCATAAGAGCTATGCCAGAACAGCCATCATAAGAATAAATTTTTTTATTTATTACCTTATTCAATTTTGTGTATTACACTTATTTATAATTATTTTTTAAAAAATATTTATAATTATTTTTTAAAAATATTTGAAAATATACTTGAAGTATATAAGTTTTTGGGATGCGTTGAGAAAAACCACATCCCAAAAAACATACTTAAAAAAAATTTGAAAAATAACAAAAATTCAGCTACTAGACTAGAACACTCTCTTAGTACCCCCTTGTGTGAACATAACAACGCAAAGTAGAAGACAAATAATGAACTAAATAAATAAAAATATAATAGGAATTGCTATTCTGGTCGAAACGTTAAAATTGTAAAAAATAATACTAAATAAATCCGATCGGAGGAAACATGATTTTTTAAAGTAACGGAATTTTCGTGTGACAAATAAATTACGCATTATACAAAGACACTCAATTTTAATGAGACTCACATCTTGTTGCAATAATTTTTTTCACTCGAAATACTTAATACTTTATTATTTCGGTTGCACTGAAGTTTGCAATTTATCTTTATCACAAAAGTTCAAATAACTACAATGAAATATTACAATTAGATTTAAATATTATCTTTTTTAAATGGTGAACATATATAATATAACTTATATAATTTTATCAATTTATAAATTAATAATAATAATATTGTTTTATAAATTAATAAGTACCGTTTTATAAATTAATAAATTTAATATCGTTTAAATCGTATTAATAATTTAATATTGCTTTATAAATTAATAAATATCGCTTTATGAATTAATAAATTTAAAAGAAACCTGCAAATAGGATTATTTCGAGAGATAATTTTGCCGGATACATATATTCTCAATTAAATAGAAGTAGTAAAGAGATGATTTCTCTATAAGATATTCGGTTAAAAAATTTTCAAATGTAAATCATACGTGACAGACATTCTTAATAATTTTTAGTATATTTTTTTTTTATCAATCTATAAAGATTTAAATTTTTATTCACGATTTTATATTTTTTATAATATTTTCGCTCATATTTTATAATATTTTTGTAACGACATTGAAAGAACCTGGATTAAGCCGAAACGTTTGTAATTCGATCTTCTATTTGATTTATTATAATTTAATGTAAATTATTGATAATAATTACATATTTTTTTATTACGCTCGTACATGAGCGCTTGGTTTTTAACATTCTGCGATTTGTTTTTTGATTGATATAAAGATTTAATTATAAAATAATAATTAAATTCAAGTTAATACTTTCAACACTTACCGTAGAAATTTCATAAGAAAATATATTTTAAAATACATAAAAGAATTTTGCGGTAGAAAAAAAAATGAATGTAGAATAATATTGTTATTTAATAATATCCAATAAACATTAAATTAATTGTAAGAGCGACACTATATTATGTATAAATCTTATATTCTATTATTTGTATTTTATCGCATAATTTCATATTGTTTTTGTTTTCAGGCGTTAACTGGCAAACACGGCGAAAGATGTTAACTCCTACATTCCATTTTGATATATTAAATCAGTTTGTTGATATCTTGATCAAAGAAGGTGATTGCATGACAAAATCTTTGAAGGACGGAGGAACAGTTGTGAAGGATTTATTACCATTTATCAGTGGATATACGCTAAACGCAATATGCGGTAATATTCTAAATGACTATAACTTAAGAAAAGAATTTGTTTCTACACGAAGTCATCACATGCACACCCCCCTACACACACATTGAAAAAGGGAGAACGGTGAATTTTACATGGTACGTCTATTGATTGATCAAGGATCAGAATTATCCTTCATCTCGGAGGAATTAGTACAACGTGCAAAAGCTTAAGCGAACTGCATCATCGATAGCACTTCTCGGAATTGGTGGCATATACTCGGGTCATACCAAAGGAATTGTCACAATACGACTATACTCCATACACAACACTACCTCCAAATGTATTATCGATGCTCACGTACTGCCACGGTTGACAACCAAGTTACCGGCTTATGACACCGGCTCTCATTCTTGGCCTCATATTACTGGTCTTCAACTCGCAGATCCCGACTTTGCTTCTTCCGGATTTATCCATATCATTATCGGCTCAGACAATTACGGATCAGTGATCCTGCCGGGTTTGATTCAAGGTGGACCGTCAACGCCTCTCGCGCAGAAAACCATCTTCGGATGGATTCTGTCCGGAACGATCCTGATGGACGGGATAACATTACCAGTACAAGCTCATCATTGTACGCTTGATCATGAATTACAAGAACTTATAGCTAGATTTTGGACGCAAGAAGAACTTTCAACCTCAACGATCCACAAGTTAAATAAAGATAAAGAAGAATGCGAACGACATTTTATGTCGACTCATACGAGAGATGAAACGGGAAGATACGTTGTTCGACTTCCTCTGAAGTCAGATCCAAGGCTTTCGAAAGATTCCAAGGCTACAGCTCTCAAAATTCTCAACAGACTATCACAAAAATTCTCATCTAATCCAAGGTTCAAACAACTCTACACTGATTTTATTGACGAATATAAGAACATGAATCACATGATAACAGCAGACATTAATGAAAATGAATCTTCTCCGGTTTATTATCTTCCTCACCTTGGAGTGTTTCGAGATACCAGTCGCACGACAAAATTGAGGGTAGTCTTTAATGGATCTAGCCGCACAAGCAATGGTCTCTCGCTCAACGCCATTCTTCACGCGGGCGCTAAACTTCAGACAGACATATCGGAGATTCTTCTCTGGTCTCGCACGCACCGAATTCTTTTTACCACCGATATAGTGAAAATGTTCCGACAGATTGCTGTTCATCGAGATGACTGGAACTTACAGAGAATATTGTGGTACAGAAGGCCACTCTGAAGCGTACCGACTCACGACCGTGACTTATGGACTCAATTGCGCTCTATTCCTCGCTCTTCGCACGATCCAGCAACTAGTAAGCGATAAAGGTAGTCGTTTTCCGAAAGCGATAACCCCTTTGATCAAAGGTAGATATGTAGACGACATCTTCGGAGGAGCGAACTCAGTATCGGAAGCGAGGGAAATCGTGCGATAACTAATACAACTCTGCGAAGCTGGGAAATTTCCTCTGCAAAAATGGAACAGCAATTGTTTAGATATCTTATCTAAGTCCAGTGATAAATCTCTATCTACAGTCGAAATCGAACCTACGCCATGATTTTAGATCTTGTTTGGAAGCCAGAATCCGACACATTTCATTTCTTAGCAACATCAACGCCCAATACTCTTAAGCTTACAAAGAGAGTAATATCATCTGAGATAGCGAAATTGTACGATCCGCTAGGTCTAATCGCACCAGTTCTGATACGAGTTAAGATTATCCTACTCTGGCTAGCAAAGATAAGTTGGGATGACCCTCTTCCGTCAGATTTACAACAACGATGGACGAACTTCCGACAACAATTGCAACAGCTTAATCAGTTATCTATACCTAAATGGATCGGAACCGTCCGAACTAACACTCGCGTTGAAATCTACGGATTTTCGGACGCCTTACAATTAGCAATGGCAGCGGTGATCTACGTGAGAATTCCTACTGAAGAAGTTCTTGACACGATTGGTGTGTTCTAAAACAAAAATCGCTCCGATCAAACGACTCTCTATCCCCCGCCTCGAGCTTACCGCTGCTCTGCTCTTAGCACGCTTATTAACAAACACTTTACGAGCGCTTGAGCTGACGAACGCACCAGTGACTTGTTGGACTGATTCCTCCGTGACTTTGACCTGGATTACTACTCATCCAGCACGCTGGAAGGATTATGTTCATAACCGCGTATCCGCTATCCATAAGCTCCTGCCGAATGTCACTTGGAGTTTTGTACCCGGTAAAGACAATCCAGCGGATTGCGCGACTCGTGGCCTTACGCTGGAAAACTTGTCCTGTTATGAATTGTGGTGGAAAGGACCCAGCTAGTTATCAGACTTAGGCATGGCCATCTACTGGATTTAAGCCTACGCAAGATGCTGACTTAGAGGAACGACCGGGAAAGGTCATCATGGTTGCTGTCGCTCGAGAAATCACCTACTGGGACTTACTAGACAAGTATTCATCCCTTATAAAATTAATACGAATTACCACTCTTTGTCGTAGGTTTATCTCATGCTTGCGTAATCTACCGGATTCATCACCTCTCAAGCATCCATTGACTCCTATAGAATTGGAACAGAGTCGCAAGCTATGGATACGAATAGTACAACAGGCATGGTTTTCCCAGGAAATCGGAATCATTACAAAGAAACAACAACTGCCTAAATCCAACCCCTTGTTGCGACTTACTGCATTCCTGGATCAGGAAGGTTTACTACGAGTAGGCTGGCGACTTCATAATACCCGAATCGATATGGAATCAAAACATTCCGTTAATCCTGCCGAGAAAGTCACCTCTCAGTAAGTTAATTATTGATGATGCACACAAGAGAACGCTTCATGGAGGCACTCAGGTTACTTTAGCCTACATTTGAAGATCTTATTGGATTATTGGCGGAAGGGCACCCGTAAGATCATACATCCTGAAGTGCACACGGTGTGTTCGATATCGAGGAATCTGAGCTCAACAGTTGATGGGTCAGTTGCCAACACCCCAGGTAGATCCGGCGCGACCCTTCTACAATTCAGAACTTGATTATGCAGGCCCTGTGATTTTAAAGACTTGGAGAGGGCGGGCGGCACGAATAAAGGCTATCTAGCCATATTTGTATGTCTCACAACATCAGCCGTCCACATCGAAGTAGTCACAGACTACACAACGGACGCTTTTATTGCCGCCTATAAGCGTTTTACAGGCAGACGAGGAATCTGTGCTTCTCTGCAAAGTGATTGCGGAACTAATTTTGTGGGAGCCGATGCAAAGTTGAAACGTCAATTTAAGTCGTCGTCGAAGGAGTTACATCATCTAGCTTCACTACTCGCCAATGACAACACCATATGGAAATTCAATCCTCCATCAGCGGCTCACTTCGGAGGGAAGTGGGAGGCAGCTGTTAAATCAACAAAATACCACTTGCAACGAGTGTTGAAGGATTCCGTCTTAACATATGAAGAAATGACGACCTTAACAGTGCAAATAGAGGCTGTCTTGAATTCCAGGCCGTTATGTCCACTGACGGACGACGCAACTGATTACAATGCCTTGACCCCTGATCACTTTCTAATTGGAGAAGTGCCTTCTGCACTTCCTGAGCCGAATTTAGCAGAAGAGACTACATCAAGGCTCTCACGATGGCAGCTGCTCAGACAGAAAGTAGACCATTTTTGGTCAAGATGGTCCGCTGAGTGTCTGCAGCGATACCTAGCTGTTTTCAAGTGGTATCATCCCTCCAACAACATCAAGGAAGGTACTATGATCCTAATAAGCGACGAACGCTACCCGCCCGGAAAATGGCCCCTCGCAAGAGTGACGCATCTACATCCAGGACCTGACGGACTGACAAGAGTTGTCACCGTAAAGACGGCCTCAACATACACGC
Source organism: Camponotus fellah (assembly GCA_030586385.1). Classification (NCBI taxonomy): domain Eukaryota; kingdom Metazoa; phylum Arthropoda; class Insecta; order Hymenoptera; family Formicidae; genus Camponotus; species Camponotus fellah. Next base: position 15,744 of record JAPIVC010000597.1, on the reverse strand, counting down.
GACCCATTTCTAAATTAAGTGTTCTGTCCACAGATTCTGAAGCTGTTTGTTCGACAGATTTATTGTCGAAGGCGGGCGGAAATGTATGAGAAATTCTCTGCATTATCGACGAGCGGCCGGCCGAGCGACCGAGCGGAGCCGAGCGATCGAGCGGGGCCGAGCGGCGCCGAGCAGGGGCCAAGCGGGGCCGAGCGGGGCCGGGGGCCGAGCGGGGCCGAGCGAGGCCCACAGTGGACGTGTCTTCACTTGGGTTTTTTCCGTGTTCGGTGACTGCGACAAGCGAGTTTCTGTGATCTCAAAAAGCGAATTTTTTTCGGGGAAATCTTTACGGGAAAGTCGACCTTTGTCCAACTGGGGACTAAGGAGAAGGGAGACGAGCAGTCTACGTGTTCAATTCCGTGAAATTGTCGAAAGGTGTGCGAGAATCTGCAAAGATCTCAGGGATTGTCTCTCTCCCCTCTCATTGCCGCAAGGTGATAGAGTCCTTGTTCGACTTTCTGTCTCAAACTGCCGCAAGGTGATAGAATCCTTGTATGATTCTCTGTCTCAAACTGCCGCAAGGTGATAGAGTCCTTGTTCGACTCTCTTTCTAACAATAGTAATTGTCGCATGGTGATAGAGGACGGAATCGACTCTCGTTTCCACCAGGAAGCCGTTGACCTCTGTCACAGGGCGAGGTGTAAAAGTCTTTAGACTTTTTTGCGGAACCATACGACGCCATTGTGACGACCACAGTAAGTCAATCTCCTTTGTTCAATCACTGATCTCCAAACAAAGGGATAGGTAAAAAAACAACTTCTAATTATCATTAAGATATATATTCATACACAGGTATTTAGAGTACTACTATTTTATACTACTATTTTAAGGTGTTTTTACTTAAATTTAAGAATCTAAGAGCAAGTGATAGAATCATATCACTTCCTTTGTTAGTGTTAAAGTGTATATATATATATACTTTCTTTTCTGTATCATACGTTATTATTTTCAAATCATTTAAGCTAACGTATTCGAACCGTATATAATCGCATAAGTATTTAAGTGTATCATAGTGTATGTATAAGATTATATAAATATTTAAGTCTATTATAGTGTTAATAAAATATATGTTTTTGTCAAGTGTAAACTAATAGCCAATTTTCAGCACCTCTACACAATATCCTTTAGGAAATTACATCGAATAACGAGAGAGATGCTATTCCGCCTAAGAACATTGCTCAATTCAACACACAGCTTGACTGTGCGTGTCAGAAGAAACAACTTTTTCATTTGGCAAAAATTTGTCCGAACACTACTTTTGAAATAAAAACTTTAAGCTAACGAATGAGTGCTCTAGGTCAGATAACCAGTTGAATCAGATATGGTGTACGACATGATATTAGTAAAGTCGGATTTCTCGCTCTAGTAATGACGATTAATTAGTGATGTATCAATTTTTAGAGGAAGGAATTTGGCAGACATAAACAAACTCATCTAATTGTTTCAATTAAATAATTAATAGTTATTATTTTGAATTTGCGATTTTAAGTTCAATGAAGTTGATGAATTGAAAGTATATAATTCCCATACCTTTTATAAAAAATATTTTTTATTTATTTATATTTTCAACAAATGTGTTTTGTTTAACAAATCATTTTCTGTTCAAGTTTAATAAAACTTCTTATAATTATGTACTTATAAATATATATGTATGTGTATCGTTAAAAAATTTTCTAAGAAAGAAGCAATTTTTTTTTCTATGTAAGCGTACATCTTTTTTATCTACATTAGATACGTTATTAAATCCGTGCTTATGTGCGCGCAGGAAAACCCCATGTATTTGCCAATATTGTACGGCATGCTTGAACCTGGCCTTTTTTTTTTTTTTTTTTTTTAAAGTCATACAGCGCACAAAAATTGAATACACATTGCAGCAATCTTTCACCGCAATATTGCAGATTCACTGCAAAATGTTGGCACCATTACTGGATTGTAGCAACATTAAAATGTCTGCTTTTAATATTAGAATGTAAGATTGTAGTAATGTTACAGTGCAATGCATTAGTAATTTAAAAGCGTTTTTTCAAATGCAGATCGTTTTAAATTTAATAAAGTCTCCTATTACTTGTCTTAATCAATGTAAAAACTTTTAAATACGTTTTTAAATTTTTTTTGCCTCTCACATATATTATGATATCTCATGATATCTCTAAAACCAGTTGAGTTAAAATCAATTGAGTAGAATATCCATACATCTTCAGCATAAGTATAGTTAAAGCACCACCCAAAATCAAGTCAAAATATTTTTTTTTAATTCTTACAGCCTTTTTACAGTTTTTAAACTTTCAATATTTTTTTCATTTCGATATCTGCTAAACTCATACTAATTAAGAATCTCTCTGGTTTTCTTGTTTTAGATTTTAGAAGCAGAACAGCCAGAATCATAAGAGCCATGGACCAAATTTTTTTTTATTACCATATTCAATTTTGTATATCGCACTTATTTATAATTAGTTTTTAGTAAAAAAATTTAAAAATATACTTGAAGTATGTACATATAAATTTTTGGGATGCGGTGAGGAAAACCACATCCCAAAAAATTTACACTATTCTTTAAAAAAATTTGCAAAAATAACATACAAACATTCGGTTTCTAGAATACTCCCTTAATATTCTCTTGTGTGAACATAACAACGCAAAGTTGAAAACAAATAATGAACTAAATAAATGAAAAAATAATAGGAATTGCTATACTGATCGAAACGTTAAAATTGTAAAAAATTAATACTAAATAAATCCTGTCGGAGATGATACAAATATGATTTTTTGAAGTAACAGAATTTTCGTGTGAAATAAATTACGCATTGTACAAACACACTCAATTTTAATAAGATTTACATCTGGATGAAATAATTTTTCTCATTTAAAATACTTAATATTTAATTATTTCGGTTGCATTGAAGTTTTGTTATCTATCTGTATTACAAAAAATCAAATGAAGTATTACAATTAGATTTAAATATTATCTTTTTTAAATGGTGAACTTATATAATATAACTTATATAACTTTATTGTTTTATAAATTAATAAATTTAAAAGAAACCTGTAAATGAGGTCATATCGAGAGATAATTTTGCCGGATACATATATTCCCAACTAAATAGAAATAGTAGAGATGATCTCTCTATAAGATATTTCATAAAGTTATAAATTTTCAAATGTAAATCAAACATCATTACGTTTGACATTTTTAATTTTTCGTATATTTTTTATTTATCAATCAATAAAGATTTAAATTTGGATCTATGTTTTTATATTTTTTTATGATACTTTCGCTTATATTTTATAATATTTTTGTAATAACTTTGATAAGGACCTGGATTAAGGCAAATTGTTTGAATTTTGATCTTTAATTTATTATAATTTAATGTGAATTATTGATAATAATTGCATATTTTTTTGTTACGCTCGTACATCGGCGCTTGCTTTTTAGCGTTCTCTAATTTGTTTTTGATATAAAAATTTAATTACAAAATAATAATTAAATTTAAGTTAATATTTTCAATTTCACCTTTTGCAAAACTTTTATGAGAAGATATATTTAAAAGAATTATAAAAGAATTTTACGATATAAAAAAAAAACGTAGAATAATATTGTTATTTAATAATGGGCAGTAAACATTAAATTAATTATAAAAGCGACACTATGATATGTATAAATCTTATATTCTATTATTTCTATTTTATCGCGTAATTTTATCTTGTTTTTGCTTCAGGCGTTAAAACACGGCGAACGATATTAACTCCTGCCTTCCATTTTAATATATTAAATCAGTTTGTTCATATCTTGATCAAAGAAGCTGATTGCATGACAAAATCATTGAATGATGTCGGAGGGACAGTTGTGAAGGATTTATTACCATTTATTAGTGAATATACGCTAAACGCAATATGCGGTAATATTCTAAATGACTATAACTTAAGAAAAGAATTTGTTTCTACACGAAGTATTACATGCACACGCACACATACATACCGCGACGTAGATACACGCACGCATACAATGAAAATAAATAATATTCGATTTTTTATTATCAAAGCTATCAATGAAATATTCACTCGTAATAATCTTCGATTGTTCGATCTCGACACAGAGTGTCCCAGAATAGACGGATATGAAATCCACAATTTGACTGTCCGTGTCAGAAGAAACAACTTTTTCCTTTAGCAAAAATTTTGTCTGAATACTACTTTTTCAATAAAAATAACTTTAACCTAACGAATGAGTGTTCTAGGCCAGATAGGCAGTTGAATCAGATGTAGTGTCCGGCATGATATTAATAAAGTCGGATTTTTCGCGCGTAGTAATGACGACTAATCAGCGATGTAACAATTTATAGACGAAGAAAATTTGGTAGGCTTAAGCAAACTCATAGTGCTTTAATTAAGTGTTAAATGCTTTAATTAAGACTCCGGAGTACTCACCGTGAAACTCTGAGTTGACAGTGGCGACATATAAGAATATGGTAGGAATAAGAACTATAAGGCGTGAAAAATGGCCTCGCAAGCGAGAAATGACACCCAATTTACGTTGCGTCCCATTTCATAATTATTTGCTTTGTGCTAGTGTTGTGATGTGCAATATATTAAGGAAACTTATAAAAATGGACGGAAACTAAGCTGTATAAGGAATAAACTTTAGAAAGTAACATTTTCCTTTCCTTTCGACAGCTGTCAAACCGCGTGTTTTTTCGCATTTCAAGGCTCAATTTACGGCTATTTATAAATTGTCAAAGGAAAGGATTAGTATCCGTCCAATTTTACAGGTGTGCTGAAGAGATTGGTAGTCTTATTTCATTCAAATACGTTTTTATTTAGATGTCAGTCGCAACATAAATTTGGATGCTTTTCTCGCTTATGACGTCACGATTTCAAGATGGCCGCGGTGACTACTCTGGAGCCTTTAGTGATTATTATTTTGAATTTGTGATTTTAAGTTCAAGTTAAGAAAATGAAAGTATATAATTCCCATATTTCCTGTAAAAAATATTTTTTATTTATTTATATTTTCAACAAATGTGTTTTGTTTAACAAATTCTTTAATTAATTATTTCCATTTGAAAAGTAATATTTAACGCACTTTTGCCAAAGGAAAACGTTGCCTGGCACGAACAATCATACTGTACATTTTTTGTTCTCGATTTCTGGAAACTGTATAATAAATATATTTTAGAAACTGCCATGGGCGTCTCTCTGCAAAAATTCGGCGAATTCCAACAACAGTATTGAAATGCAATTCACGAAATAATTGAATTGTTAGTTTATAGGTAATTCAATATATGACAATATAATAAATAATTGTGTGACATATCTGATGCTTCATTATAATGATATAGCTATACATTTAAAAAAATAGATTGATTATTAAAGTCATGTGAAGGTGAAACTGTTTATGTAATATAACTGTTATCAATGTTAATATAAACATTGATTTGTTTAAGACTGTAATTAACAATTAAAATGTATTTTGGATGCTACATTAAATGTTTTATTTTAAATTGCTTTTAATCATAAAACTATTGAAAAATTAAGGGAAATAAATTTTGTGGACAAAATTTGTAGATTAAAAAATATTTAGCTGTGATAAAAAAATATTTAAAACAAAAATGTAATGTTTTTAGAAGGATCTACATAACTTTTTTTCGTCACACATAGTTTAAAATTATTTATATATTGTATATAATCTATGATTATTTAGAGTTAAGATTACTCTATTACTTCATGATGACTTTAAATAAGGCCTTACAAAATAATAATATTATTATAGATATTATATAACTTAATGAATTTCGATTTAGAGCATTTAGATCTTGGTTGTATAATAATTTATTATTCTCATTATTACCACAAGGAAGAAAACAAAAAAAAATATTGAAGATATTGTATGGATTTACAGAAAAAGTACGTTATAAGTCATGTTATCAAGTCTTTCAAACCCATACAGCACAGAAGCTTCATCAATATTGCTGTAATGTTATAACATTGCACATAGCAGTGTAATACTGCAGAAATATTGCAGAGACATTATTTTGTAATATTACTTTGACAATGTTGCCGCATCATTTTAACATAGCGAAAATGTATAACATGTGTTTTTACTTGCCTCTATGTTGAGAATTAATTCATTTAAAGTAGATATAAGCCCTACAAAAAACTAATGTAATAATTATATTTCTTGTCTTGTATCAGTTAAATTTTTGATAAAGTGATTTGATTTATTTAATATTCTGAATCTTAATAAGAAATCTAGATTATTAAACAAATAATTTATTTAATAATCTGAATCTCTCGTTGGGATTCAGAATATTGAACAGATTTTTCTTCATTGAATATATATATTTATTTATTATCTTATAGAACATTTTATATTTTATTTATTTTTCTGTACATTATTTCTATGTATTTTTAAATGGATCTTAACAATTTTTAAATAAAAATATGTAATTAATTCTAATTAATGTTTATTTTCTTATATCATTGTAAGAATATAAAAACGTAAATTAAAAAACTTGATATAAATAAAAAGTTTGCAATGATTTTATTCAAGATAACATATTATAAAGTCATAGCTAAATATATATATTTATATATGACTTTACAATATATTATTTTAAATAAAATCATTGGGAGAAATAGTTTTTGATAGATGAATCTTTAAAGTTTTATAAAAACATAAAAAATAAAAAATCTTGATATAGATAAAAGTTTGTAATGATTGTATTCAAGATAAAATATTGTAAAGTCTAAATATATATATATATATATATATATATATATAATTTAGATATAATAAAACCTAAATATACATATTTAAATATGATTTTACAATATATTATCTTGAATACAATCATTACAAATTTTTATTTATATTAAGATTTTTTTATTTTATATGTTTTCTATAAACTTCCAAGAGTCAAAAATGATTTCAAAAAAATATTTTATATGCAATATTGCTACAACGTTGCATTTTTTCAAATATATTACATTGCAATATTGCTGCGACATTTTGTTGTAATATTACAAAAAGCGACATATTAACGTTGCCGTAACTTTACAGCAATGTTGCAGCAAAGTTTCGCAACCGATTTGCAATATTGCAACGTTTCAATGAAATTATTCTGCAATATTATTATTTGCAACCTTTCTGTACGGAAATTTAATATTTTTAAAAATTACGATAAATCTCGTAATATTAATAACATTTTATTAATATTTATAATGTAATACAATATGCAACTGCTATTTAATACAAAAATTAAATATCGTACTTGTGTATAGGTCATCGCGGAAAGAAAATTTTATCATGAACGTACAGGTAATCGATATTTAAAGAATCTTGAAGATAACAAAGAGACGGAGGCAGAAGATGTCGAAGTATTTGGAAGTATGTGAAAACTCAGAGCTTCTAACTTAAATTCGACTTTACAATATAAAATTATAAATTATATTCTATTTACACTAAATATATGTATATATATAATTACACGAAATGATGCAATGCATGTTCGCTATAAGAATAAATTATTACTATTTGTAAGAAAGTTTAAATTTTAAAGGAGAACAATGTTATATAAAGCGCGATATGCAAAAATGATGCTAATATGCCTTGCTTATTTCTAGTTAAAAAAAAACGGCTAGCCATGTTAGACCTTTTAATAGCGGCATCTCGAGAAAGTTCTTTAACTAACTTGGACATAAGAGAGGAAGTCGATACTTTTACGTTTGAAGTACGTACATGTAATATTTTTTTTAATTTTTTGTACATATTATCTAAGCACATAAAACAATATGATGACATATGATCTGATACAGGGTCATGGTATTACAGCAGCGGGTATAATGTTTGTTTTGTTATTATTAGTTGAACACAAAGATGTTCAGGTATACTTCAATATCTTATAATATATTATTTAAATAGAGATTTCCAATCAAAGTACAAATATCAATACAATACAAAATAAAAATTTTTGTTTACAGTGTATTTTTCTATACATATATCAATATATAAATTCCGAAAAAATTAAAATATCTCAAAAAAATATGAACAATATAGTTTGATTTGTTATAAATTTATTTATATTTATGCATATAAAAACCTAAATTAAAAAATATATTTTAATCATTATCGATGACATAGGAACGTGTGAGGGTTGAAGTTAATACTGTGATGCAAGAGAACGGAGGGAAACTTACCATGAAATCATTGCAAAATTTATTATATTTAGATAGATGTTTAAAAGAAGCTCTGCGTTTGTATCCCAGCGTGTTTTTAATATCACGCAATACTGCGGAAGATGTAAAACTACGTAATTAATCACTTTATTTGAATGTTTTTGAATATGTCACATCACACGAAGCATATATTGTCGAACATAAAATTTAATATATTATATTACATTTTAAAAAACAATATTATGTACATTTTATCTTTATCAAAAATCGTATTTTTGTAAATTTTGAAATTTTTTTATACTTTTCAGATTCTTATGTCTGCTGGAACGATTTTACATCTTAATATTTACGCAGCTCACAGAGATCCTAATCTTTGGCCAAATCCAGAAGTATTTGATCCAGATAGATTCTTGTCCGAAAATATACGAAATCGTCATCCTTATTCCTACCTACCATTCAGCGCAGGACCCAGAAATTGCATAGGTGAATTGATTGTGATTATCGTTTCTCTTCATGCTGATAGTTTTTGACAGACTTCGAATTTTATGTATATATTATGTATTATTATTAGGTCAACGGTTCGCTCTGTTGGAATTGAAGGCTATGATAACTCCTTTGGTGCACAATTTTTATTTGGAGCCCGTTGAATATTTAAAGAATGTTCAATTGAAGCTCGATGTAATACTTCGTCCTTCTCATCCGGTTCATATGAGATTCATTCCCATCACATGCAAATAGCTATTTAAAACTAACACAAACACTACATGAGTGTAAGATATGCAAATGGCGAGAAAATCGTTATACATATTATATATTTAATTATAAACAAAATACACATTGTATATAAACATTATATTTAATTGTAAGAATATGAAGATAGAAATATTGTTTGCTAACAAAAATAAACAAAATTTTTTAACTTTTTTAAAATTTAAAAATCAATATGCTTTTTATTTAAAAAATAATTATTTGACGATAAATGATCTTTGCAAGAAGTAGGAGTTGCATGCGTCGATTTAACTTTGTTTGCCTTGATGCGCTATATTTTTTTTCAGAATTAAAATAGTCAAGACTTTTTTGTAGGGTTTTTGAAGCCAGTTGTATTTTAGTGGATTGCCAATAGGGCTGTCTTATCTACGTATGTTGCGGTCGTTACATGGACGTTTATAATTACTAGTCCGCAGTATATAGTAAGTACAGCAAGAGTCAACGCTGCTCTGAAGAATTACGTAAAGCTGAGAGATCGCGTCATCATAAAATATCGACGTTTAAGGTAAGATTGTAGAATATTAAAATAATGGCTAGACAGATTTTGTTTTATCTTGTAGAATAGTAGGATAATATGACAGTAAAATAATGAATTGATAGATTTTGATTCAGCTTATATTGCATTTTGCCAAACTTTATCAAACGTCTTAGAAATATCAAGGAAGACTTCAAGAGCATATGGGAGAATATGGGAAAGAAGCAGAGAACATCGTATAGAATAAGAAAATAAAAAAAGGGGAAGGGACGTGTAAAAAATTAAAAATAAGAAGGATTAACAGTCCATATAATAATAATAATATTTAAAAACAAAAAGCTTTCGGACAGTGGCGTAGGATGGTAGTACGAAAATTAATTAGCAATTGAAAACGCAAAACAGAGACATTCATTTAAAGATGATTTAATAAACAAACTCTGTCAGCAAAAAAATTATTAAGATGCAATATGATAGACAAACGCACGTTTCGATCTTCTACAGATTCTTTTTAATGTCATAAAAATAATAAAGAAATAGACGTTAGAAAATTAAAGATAAAAGAGGTCATGAGGACCTTAATAACGGTTACAAATGTTTAGAACGCATGATCGGTAGATGGAAAAATTTTTGAAACCATATGCATCAGCAAAAAGTAATAATCATCATGAAATGCTGTAAGAGAGCACCGCTCACCTCGATATCAAGACAAATGTGCTATAAATGAAAAGGAAGTCTGAGTTCCTGAAATCCCATGAAGAATTCATCCAAAGAATAAAAATTATAATTAAAGATGTCCATAGAGAAGTCAATGTGATAAAATAAAAAAGTAATTCAAATTTAAGTCGCTCTGTCCAGGAGTAATAAGGAATGGAATTGATAACGAGATGGCAGCCTGAAAAAAAGAAAAACAAGAACCAAAGAGCAAGCTCAATCGAAACAGCATTACATGTACAAAAAAAGTCACCAAAGGTTGATGTGTCATAAAAACGATTAATAAAGGATGCACAGAGCAAATAAGTACATACTGGCCAAATAGCAGAAATCAAAGGAAAAAACTAAGCCAAGAAAGATGAAAAGAAGTGGCAATCAAGAAGGTCGAGACTAGACTGAGAAAGAGACAAGAAGGAAAAATAAGAAAGAATAAGAGAAGGGATAGAAAGGAAGGGAGAAGGGGAAGAAAGGAACAAGAAGAGGAGGAGGAAGAAAAAAGGAAGGAGGAAGAAGATATGGAATTAGGAAGAGGAAGGCGAAAGAGCAAGGGGGGTTTTTAATGGGGCCAACATTTATTAATAATAAGAAGATAGGAATCATCAAGAAGCAAGGTGTCATTCTGAATATTCAAATCATTATCCTGTTGGCAAATATGTAACATCTCAGAAACTAGCCTTTTCTTGTAGGAAGGTTCTTGATCTAAGATAATCGTATCGTCCCAGTTAAAATTATGTCCCAACAATCTTTGTATTGAAACTACCGAAAGATTTTCAGACGATTTGTTAAAATTTCAACGGTATCCTTTTAATCTATTGACTAAACGTCTGCCCGTCTGTCCTACATATGAGGCGTCACAATCATTACACTCAATTTTATAGACAACGTTCGAGTGATTGAATTTAGGAAGAGAATCTTTGTGTAATTTAATGAGCCCGTTTAATTTATATAATGGAAAAGGCCAGCTTGAGACCATTATTACGCAAAGTACTATGGAACTTCTTAGGAATACCTTTAATAAAAGGAATGACAAAAAAACGTGGATTATGGATAGGAGAGGAGGGGGGAGGTGAGCTACGGTTACTTATTGGAAATCAGGAATTTGAGTTTGCGGAAGATAATCCTATGTTTAAAATGTAAAGGAAAAGAATTTTCAAGAAGGATGTTGATGATATATGAAAGGTTCTTTTCGTGAAATTTGGGATGGAAAGATGGAAAGCTTTATCAACCAGGCCCATGACAATGCCGATTTTGTGAGCAATAGGATGATAAGAAAGGAAATTAAGAAATTTTCCAGAGAATGTAGGTTTGTGGAACCAGTCAAATTCTATGCGATTATTATTCACAATAAGGGTAGTGTCCAAAAAATTGATGGAGTTATTGTTCGAAAATTCAGTTGTGAACTGTAATCTCTTATGAAAGAAATTAAACACCTTCAAAATGGAAGAGAAATGTAAGGAAGGAACCACCAGAATGATGTCATCGACGTATCTGAAATAAAAGGAAGGAGCAATAGGAAGAGAGGAAATAGCTTTGACTTCAAGATCCTGCATAACAATATTGGCCAAAATCGGAGAGAGTGGAGAGCCCATAGGCGTGCCAAAAATCTGCTTGTAGATAATATCTTTAAAACTAAAAAAGGTAGAATACAGGATAAGTCGGAGAGCAATTAAAAATTCATTGTGTGGAATGTCAATCTTAGATTCCAGAAAATGCCACCTCCTTGCTATGCCACCAATAATTAGATCATGGGGAATATTGATGAAAAGATTAATAACATCTCGAGAGAGATGACACCAATATATAAGTTTACTCACCAAATCATAGCTATTGGAAACGTGGCTACTTGGATTAGGTAAATTGTTGTACAAAATTTTGTGGAGATATGTCGCGAAGGAATGTAAGAGGCTATTAATAGAGGAAATAATAATTCGTAAAGGAAAATTTTCCTTATGGATTTTTGGCAGACCGTAAGCGCAAATTACCGTCGCTATGTGAGAGACGTTTCGCAGTGTTCGCAGAGATGAAACCCTTATTTTGCCATCTGTTTAGCAATTCTCTCATATTACAAATAATCTTATTAGTTGGATCCTTCTTTACAATAGAGTATGTATTAGTGTCACTTAATAAATCGTTCATCACTCTAAAATAATTGTCCCTGTCTAAAGATACCGTCGTGTTTCCCTTATCAGCTCTCGTAATAATTAAATCTGGGTGGTATAAAAGAAATTTTTTTGTAACAATAGACATTTTTAAGAGAGTGCGTTCAATGTCTGTAGAAGCAGAGGAAGTCGAAAGGAACTTGTTAAGAAACTGTACCGAGTGGTTTCTAATTTCGGACGTCAGCAAAGAGTCCAATTTTCTAACGTCTATTTCTTTATTATTTTTATGACATTAAAAAGGGATCTGTAGAAGATCGAAACGTGTGTTTGTCTATCATATTGCATCTTAATAATTTTTTGCTGACAGAGTTTGTTTATTAAATCATTTTTAAATGAATGTCTCTGTTTTGCGTTTTCAATTGCTAATTAATTTTCGTACTACCATCCTACGCCACTATCCGAAAGCTTTTTTTTTTTAAATATTATTATTATTATATGGACTGTTAATCCTTCTTATTTTTAATTTTTACACGTCCCTTCCCTCTTTTTTTTTTCTAATTTTTTATACAATGTTCTCTGCTTCTTTCCCATATTCTCCCATATGCTCTTGAAGTCTTCCTTATTTTTAAGACGTATAAAGTTTGGCAAAATGCAATATAAGCTGAATCAAAATCTATCAATTCATTATTTTACTGTCATATTATCCTACTATTCTACAAGATAAAAACAAATCTGTCTAGCCATTATTTTAATATTCTACAATCTTACCTTAAACGTCGATATTTTATGATGACGCGATCTCTCAGCTTTACGTAATTCTTCAGAGCAGCGTTGACTCTTGCTGTACTTACTATATACTGCGGACTAGTAATTATAAACGTCCATGTAACGACCGCAACATACGTAGATAAGACAGCCCTATTGGCAACCACTAAAAACAACTGGCTTCAAAAACCCTACAAAAAGGTCTTGACTATTTTAATTCTGAAAAAAATAGCGCATCAAGGCAAACAAAGTTAAATCGACGCATTGCAACTCCTACTTCTTGCAAAGATCATTTATCGTCAAATAATTATTTTTAAATAAAAAGCATATTGATTTTTAATTTAAAAATGTTAAAAATTTTGTTTATTTTTGTTAGCAAACCAATATTTCTATCTTCATATTCTTACAATTAAATATAATGTTTATATACAATGTGTATTTTGTTTATAATTAAATATATAATATGTATAACGATTTTCTCGCCATTTGCATATCTTACACTCATGTAGTGTTTGTGTTAGTTTTAAATAGCTATTTGCATGTGATGGGAATGAATCTCATATGAACCGGATGAGAAGGACGAAGTATTACATCGAGCTTCAATTGAACATTCTTTAAATATTCAACGGGCTCCAAATAAAAATTGTGCACCAAAGGAGTTATCATAGCCTTCAATTCCAACAGAGCGAACCGTTGACCTAATAATAATACATAATATATACATAAAATTCGAAGTCTGTCAAAAACTATCAGCATGAAGAGAAACGATAATCACAATCAATTCACCTATGCAATTTCTGGGTCCTGCGCTGAATGGTAGGTAGGAATAAGGATGACGATTTCGTATATTTTCGGACAAGAATCTATCTGGATCAAATACTTCTGGATTTGGCCAAAGATTAGGATCTCTGTGAGCTGCGTAAATATTAAGATGTAAAATCGTTCCAGCAGACATAAGAATCTGAAAAGTATTAAAAAAATTTCAAAATTTACAAAAATACGATTTTTTGATAAAGATAAAATGTACATAATATTGTATTTTTAAAATGTAATATAATATATTAAATTTTATGTTCGACAATATATGCTTCGTGTGATGTGACATATTCAAAAACTTCAAATAAAGTGATTAATTACGTAGTTTTTCATCTTCCGCAGTATTGCGTGATATTAAAAACACGCTGGGATACAAACGCAGAGCTTCTTTTAAACATCTATCTAAATATAATAAATTTTGCAATGATTTCATGGTAAGTTTCCCTCCGTTCTCTTGCATCACTGTATTAACTTCAACCCTCACAGGTTCCTATGTCATCGATAATGATTAAAATATATTTTTAATTTAGGTTTTTAATGCATAAATATAAATAAATTTATAACAAATCAAACTATTTGTTCATATTTTTTTGAGATATTTTAATTTTTCGGAATTTATATATTGATATATGTATAGAAAAATACACTGTAAACAAAAAATTTTTATTTTGTATTGTATTGATATTTGTACTTTGATTGGAAATCTCTATTTAAATAATATATTATAAGATATTGAAGTATACCTGAACATCTTTGTGTTCAACTTAATAATAACAAAACAAACCTTATACCTGCTGCTGTAATACCATGACCCTGTATCAGATCATATGTCATCATATTGTTTTATGTGCTTGATAATATGTACAAAAATTAAAAAAAAAATTTACATGTACATACTTCAAACGTAAAAGTATCGACTTCCTCTCTTATGTCCAAGTTAGAAAGAACTTTCTCGAGATGCCGCTATTAAAAGGTCTAACATGGCTAGCCGTTTTTTTTTAACTAGAAATAAGCAAGGCATATTAGCATCATTTTTGCATATCGCGCTTTATATAACATTGTTCTCCTTTAAAATTTAAACTTTCTTACAAATAGTAATAATTTATTCTTATAGCGAACATGCATTGCATCATTTCTGTAATTATATATATACATATATTTTAGTGTAAATAGAATATAATTTATAATTTTATATTGTAAAGTCGAATTTAAGTTAGAAGCTCTGAGTTTTCACATACTTCCAAATAACATCTTTCGCCTCCGTCTCTTTGTTATCTTCAAGATTCTTTAAATATCGATTACCTGTACGTTCATGATAAAATTTTCTTTCCCCCATGACCTATAAACAAGTACGATTTCGGAACTTTCTAATCAAAGACATTGCATCTTGGTACCTTTCCTGCATATTCCTTGGCCCTTAAATGAAGATGGTAATATTATCAGTACATCAACTGAAATTCCCTCATTTTGTGCTCGATTGTCAAGATGATCTATTAATAATCCCGAATAAAGTTCGACTCTTAATTGGGGTTGATTCAATCTAATATAATTAAGCCTATTGCCCTCGGTTTTCATATAGGCATCAAGTGAATTGACATCTCAATTCCTGCTCTTTTAAAATGGCTGAACTCGGTGCAAGCAGATGAGCATAATAATCCATTTCAATTATTTTTGTCTTCAATATTTAGATATTATCATTTCATTTCCGAATGCCATTCTTCATTACCATAAGGATAAAACACAGGATAACACATAGAATAACACCTTTTATCCGTAATTGAATTTGTTGAACATCATTTAAGTTTTTATTATAAATTCGAATGTCTTTTTCAAATGATGGCTCACCATCAACATTCCTAAAAACCATGGCTATTTATATCTCTCTATTAAGCTAGCAGA
>JAPIVC010000596.1:0-40580 GCA_030586385.1 Camponotus fellah | reverse complement strand
TGTCACTAGCCAGGGACCGCCATCCCGAAGGACCGGCCGGGTGACTTAGTCACCCAACCGGGCCAGAGGCTGGGGTCCCTGTCCGGCACCCTCTTTTCCCCAACTGAGAGACACTGCCGGCAGGAGCATCCACCGACAGCACTCTCGTCCCCCCGCGGGAGCACCCGCATGACACGGAGGGAGGATAGAAATCTTCCCATAACGGCTTCGTGCAGCCGGGCGATTGAAGTCAGGGCTGCCAACCCCTATGCGCATCAGGCCAAGGCGCCCGGAGGGAGCGCAACCCCCCTTCTCATCTCCCGTCAGTGGGCCCGTGAACAAGCCACGTACCCACCTTCGAGAGATGAGGAAGTGCAATGGCGTGCTCTTAGACCCACTGCAATAACCGCAGTGGGAGCCTCTCCACCACGACAAGGTGGCACGCCACGGAGAGGAGTTTGTTATGCCTATGATCAACTGAAAGTCGGTATAGTTCTTTGTCTTTTGATTTAGCCCAGTGTCGCATCATAAGCGCATGCGCATAAGCCTATGTAGTTCGACAGCTCTCGAGCATGATCAGTCTGGTTGTAGCGACAATAGCGAGAGCGAGCATAATAAGAATAAAGTTTTTTTTAAACATACAACGCGTGCTAGTCATTGCAGTAATCCTTCAACAATTATCCTCGCATTACATTAACAGATTATGGACCTAGTCACCCTACCTGAACGATAATTGTGGAGATGGAAAGTGCCGGTAATCAAATATGGTCGCGAGAATCGTTGTAACAAAGCAGCCATCTTGAGCAGTACGTTTTTTTTGTGTGTGCCGATAGTGCTCGAACAAGTGACTTGTATTCGTAATGTCTGAAGAAATATCGACACGGAATATCCCGAAATTCGACGGAAAGAATTTTTAGGGATGGAAATTCCAGTTAAAGACGTTGTTTGCAGCGTACGGAATAAAAGACGTGGTAGACGGCAAAAGCCGAACGACACACAGAGCACGGCAGCGAAGGCGTGGGAACGTGAGAACGCGAAAGCGATGCACGTTATTTCAACGTCGCTAGAATTTGCACAGCTTACTTGTCTGTGAGACCACGAACGACATGTGGGAAAAGCTCTGTCGCATTCATGAACAGAGATCAGCCTCGAACAAGCTCATGATGACAAAAGTTTTATGAATACCGTATGTCTCCGGGAGACTCGGTAGTACAGCATGTGTCAAAAGTGCAGAATATGGCCGCACAATTAATAGACATAGCTGAAACAGTGACTGAAGTAACCATAATGGTTTCGCGACAAACTCGCGAGGATTCTCGCGAGTTTGTCATCAAAATACGGAACATTCCGTACAGCGTGGGACAGTGTTGATCAAGATAGACAAACAGTTGAAAACCTGCAAGAAAGACTCATCAGAGAGGAAGCTCGACTAAATAAAGAAAGTGATAACGCAAGTGCATTAGTAACAATCGGAAAAACGAAAAGTGCGGGAAGAAAAGTCGAGAATGAAGTGTGAAAGACAAGAATAAATCAAGAAGTAAGTTAAGAAAAGACATCGAGTGTTTCAAGTGCGACAAAAAGGGGCATTTCGCGCGCGAGAACAATAAAAGTGAAAGGAAAACGCGGAACAATAGCGAGTTACGTGAGGCGCGAGATTGCGCGTTTGTTATTGAGACTTTTGGGAAGAGACTAGCAACAAGTGCTCAAGAGAAGAAGAATCGGCAGTCGGTAAAGTGAGAAGGCAAATACTGAGTGCCAATCCTAGCGATGTCTGGATTACCGACAGCGGGGCCTCTAATGTGACGTCCCGACCAATAATTTTCTTCTTTTACCATACAAGCAAATTCCTTCTTTACCTTATTGGAATTTGTGCAATTCTATCTAATTACAAAAGAGCAAGATAGTAGGGAGAATATACCGTTTCTAACTCGATTTTCCCATTGGTGTGAGAGAGAGCTCTGTAAGAGGGAGAGAGATAGAGAGGTATCTGAGGGGCGAGGAGACGGCTGCGCGGGCAAGCAGGGGGATTTTATAATAAAAATATATATAATTCGACCTAAATCTGGAAGAGATATTAATTATATGTATGTTCGCGGGCGAAGGAAATATTCGTCGTAGATCGAGGAGAGAGGAATGTGACGTAAATCGAGGACAGATAATGAATGAATGAGCGAGTTAGGCGTAAAAAATTTTTTATTCGATCGCAAAGTTACATGCGTTCGTACATATGCGTAAAATTTTTTATATGATTTTTTTATATGATTTTTTTATTAGATTACAAAGTTACACGCCTTCGTACATATGCGGGGAATAATACGACGATCGCAGTCGTCGTGCGCAGTTTTACAAATTGTGATAGAATCCGAAGAGCAGAGCGTGCAATTCGCAGTCGATCAGGTTGTTGGCGTTGAAATGCTCGTGCCGGCGTATCGCGTCCGGGATATCGCTGGGAATGTCGGTCTCCGTAGCGATATCGAGGAAACGCAATAATTTGGCGTCGACGGCTTCGAGCACACCGGTCAGCGACGCGACGATGCGATTGACGCATAGCTCGAGAGTGAACAGCGCTCTTATGGTGGAGTGAGACATAGATATGCGATTTTTAAGCGTCTCGAATCGCAGCGTCTTCAGATTGTTTATCTTTCCGAATCGAAGCGTCATGTTTCCGACGATCATGGACGTCGGAGGGCGCTCCTCGTCCGAGTCGCTGTCGAAATACGGCAGTATGTCGCCGCGCAGAGCGAGCAGATCCTTCCACATTTCGGGCGTCAGACATATCTCCTTTCCGTGGCAGTCTCCTAGGACGACGTCGACTTGAGATTCGCGCCTCACGGTTACGGAGATGTCGATGTATTTGTACGCCGTTTTGGTCAGAGGGTATCGCCTTCCCAGTATGCGAATAGGATGTTTCGCGAAATTAATTTCGCGTTTGAAGAGCCAATTTCTGGTCCATCTGTCGAGATGAGAAAAAAGTCGACGCGTTATCGCGACGGAAACCAGGAGCACTCGGCGAGATAACTCGCGAATCGCCGTATACTCACTCGTTCTCGGTGTACAGCCGAGCCTTCTTGATCGCGGGCGGGGTGTCCGAACGCTCGCGGGAGGCATCCTCGTCCTTGGCGTAGTCGTCTCGACGGTTAGACGGGTGCGGCGGAGCGACGAAGGGACTCGTCCTCGGCAGCGTCGACGGAGTCGCGGGCGTCGCGGACGGATCCCCGAACACTCTGAGATACTCTTGTCCGAGTCCCGCGAACATTATCTCGCGAAGAGAGATTCGATGTTCGTGGGAAACAGGGTGGTGCCGTTAAAGTCGGTCGCGAAGAGAGAGATAGATTCGTCGAAGACACGTTCGTTCGGGCTCTGACGCGCGTTAATCTCGAGTGTATCGAGGGAAATGTCGCGCAGCGATCGAGACCAGTCTTATATACGCGATTTCAATCGCCGCTTCGATATCATTTTTCTCGACGCATTTTATGCGCGCGAATTAATGCAGCGGAAGTGATTTAGAAAATGGTTTGTTAAATGAAATCTTAATGTAATCTTAATGTAATCTTAACGTTAGGTTTTCAGGATTTCCTGATCTCAGTCGTCATCGTCGTCGTCGTTGCGCGGTCTCTTGAACGACGCGATACAGCTTGAAGACGAGTTCGCTCAATCGATGGAGAACGCCATCGGCGGGGCATTCTATTCCCAGTACGCGAAGATCGAAGGCGCCGGCCGAAATTATCGCGTCGGCGAATTCGCTGTACGCGTAATATTCGCGTTTCTTCAAGAAATAGAGATTACCGTCGGCATGGCGAAAGGCGGCCGTTATTGCGGACGGTATCCCAGAAAACGTATCCCACAGAGCGCCGTGCTTAGTAGCGGTGCAGTCGTTTATCTCGGCTATTTTAAAGTCGTTGTATATGACCGCTATTATGTGTAATCCTTTCAGTATTGTTTTACATGGGAAGCGGGAGACTCCTCTATTCCAAAGGATAGCCGCTGTACCTTTCTTACTCTTGATCCAGTAGTCTTCGTTGACAGTCGACGGTTCCTGTATCACTGCAATCTCAACGTTTTCCTCTAAAACTTTTTGTGTCAGGTGATCCTGTGCAGCCTGTGCATGGTTGAGATTAATTTGAATTATTCTAGTCCTATCTCTAGTCATATCTGTGTTTCTATCCATTGTTTTCATTGCTATTTACAACTTCCATCATTTCACTATTTATACCAGCAGCGTTACTATCATTGATAGGTATCATCCTAGATGACGCCTATATCCTTTTCTGCTGTCTAGCTTGTGATCTATTCCTTATACAGGCAATGGAGCCCATTCTATGATGCTAGTCCAGATTATTCTCTTTACATATAACGCACTGAACTTCATTGGTACATTCCTTGTCTTTATGGTCAGTCGATCCACATAACGCCTTTCTGATCTATCAAACTCCGATTTGCAGTGATATTTCAGATGCCCGAATCTCCAGCATCGGAAGCACTGCTTCTCTCGAGGGGCTAACATTTCGACTCGTACCGAAGACCAGCCGATACAAATTTTCTCCATTTTAAACAACAGTAAAACAGCTGTTAGCGGACACTTGATCCACACCATTCCAGATCCGTTCCTCATTCTACCTATTTCTCCAGTGAAGATTTCTGCAGTTTTACAATTGCCTTTACTAGCGATAGTTTCTTTAATTTCCTCTTTTGTAATAGAGTCAAGGCTGAACAATCGTAATTCTCCCTTAATCGTTGGTCTCGAAATCGCTATCTCACTATCCATGATCTTGTGTAATTCCTCCGCTTATCCGCTTCGGCAGATTTATTAATATCAGGAATTTCGATTAGTATATTCTCTCCTGCGGTTTTTCTGATGCGTGTTTTCTCTATACTAATCTCCTTTAGGGAGATATTGTCTCTAGCCTTACGTAATACACTAGCGTATGAGATTCTGTCCTTGTCTTCTTCCGCTATTCGCAGTGTGACGGCTGCTGATCTAGGAGGCCTCTTTATTGGCTTCTGGTGTCGACCCTGCTGTGGCAGTTTATTCGAAGATCCTTGCTTTTGTTTCTCCTGATGCTTCTATTTTATCTTTTTCGCTTCTATCCATCTTTCTCTCTTACATTTCTATACTTTCCATTCTTGATCCGTGCTCAGATCTTTTCCTGAAGTCTTCTTTCGTCCTTCTACATCCATCTTGGGTCCTAGCTACTATATTCTCCAAGACTTTTATATCCTTTCGAATTTCCTGTAACTTAACGGACTCAAGCGTACGTTGTGGTTGCTGGGATTTAGGAGTTAGTTTCTATACTCTTATCCTCTTCTTTCGATTGTTCAATATTTTCATATTTCTTAATCCTGTTTCTTGTGTCCTGTATATCCCTAAGTGATTCCTCTAATGCAGTCTGAACTAATTCCTCTTCTTTTTTCTGTTGCAGGTATCTTAAGCGTGGACTTGGATCATCGACTGGCAGGGGTCGTTTGAACGGGAGCGGTGCACTTGGACACAGTACAATTGGACACGTTGCAAATGGACACGGTTCAATTGGACATGAAATTTTGGACACCGTTCTTTTGGACACCGTTCATTTAGACACAGTTCATTTGGACATCATTCAGTTGGACACCGTTCAATTGGACACTGTTCAGTTGGACACAGGAATAAGCAACCTGTTCAGATGGACACAGAAACATGCAACCTGTTCAGATGGACACAGGAATAAGCAACCTGTTTAGTTGGGAGCGGATTATGTTAGCGCACGAAAAATTGAACACAATTCCCGATAGCTCACGTCCCAATAGCGCACCAATCCGATAGCGCACCAACCCGATAGCGCACCAACTCGATAGCTCAGCAACCCGATAGCGCACCAACTTTGCATCAAATACAACTTTGCACGCGAAGCGAGGGGGACGGGGTGGGTGCGGGAAGGGGGGGCCGAAGGCCCTCCCTTGCACCCCCGTGTGTGTGTGTGTGTGTGTGTGTGTATGTCTTCGCATGCAAAGTTGTACTTGGTGCGCTGAACAGGTTACATCTTTCTGTGTCCATCTGAAAAGGTCGCATCTTTCTGTGTCTATCTGAACAGGTTGCTTATTCCTGTGTCCATCTGAACAGGTTGCTTATTCCTGTGTCCATCCGAACAGGTTGCTTATTCCTGTGTCCATCTGAACAAGTTGCATCTGTCTGTGTCCATCTGAACAAGTTGCTTATTCCTGTGTCCATCTGAACAGGTTGCATCTTTCTGTGTCCATCTGAACAGGTTGCTTATTCCTGTGTCCATCTGAACAGGTTGCATTTTTCTGTGTCCATCTGAACAAGTTGCATGTTTCTGTGTCCATCTGAACAGGTTGCTTATTCCTGTGTCCATCTGAACAGATTGCATCTTTCTGTGTACATCTGAACAGGTTGCTTATTCCTGTGTCCAACTGAACGGTGTCTAATTGAACGGTGTCCAACTGAACGGTGTCCAAATGAACTGTGTTTAAATGAACGGTGTCCAAAAGAATGGTGTCCAATTGAACCATGTCCATTTGCAACGTGTCCAATTGTACTGTGTCCAAGTGCATCGCTCCCAATCTGAACAGGTTGCTTATTCCTGTGTCCATCTGAACAGGTTGCATCTGTCTGTGTCCATCTGAACAAGTTGCATCTTTCTATGTCCAACTGAACAGGTTGCATCTTTCTGTGTCCATCTGAACAGGTTGCTTATTCCTGTGTCCATCTGAACAGGTTGCATGTTTCTGTGTCCATCTGAACAGATTGCATCTTTCTGTGTACATCTGAACAGGTTGCTTATTCCTGTGTCCAACTGAACGGTGTCTAATTGAACGGTGTCCAACTGAACGGTGTCCAAATGAACTGTGTTTAAATGAACGGTGTCCAAAAGAACGGTGTCCAAAATTTCGTGTCCAATTGAATCGTGTCCATTTACAACGTGTCCAATTGTACTGTGTCCAAGTGCACCGCTCCCCATCTGAACAGGTTGCTTATTCCTGTGTCCATCTGAACAGGTTGCATCTTTCTGTGTCCATCTGAACAGGTTGCATCTTTCTGTGTCCATCTGAACAAGTTGCATTTTTCTGTGTCCATCTGAACACGTTGCTTATTCCTGTGTCCATCTGAACAGGTTGCTTATTCCTGTGTCCATTTGAACAGGTTGCATCTTTCTGTGTCCATCTGAACAGGTTGCTTATTCCTGTGTCCATCTGAACAGGTTGCATTTTTCTGTGTCCATCTGAACAGGTTGCATGTTTCTGTGTCCATCTGAATAAGTTGCATGTCCATCTGAACAGGTTGCATGTTTTTGTGTCCAACTGAACGGTGTCCAAATGAACTGTGTCCAAATGAACGGTGTCCAAAAGAACGGTGTCCAAAATTTCGTGTCCATTTGAAACGTGTCCATTTGCAACGTGTCCAATTGTACTGTGTCCAAGTGAATGCCACTCGTTTGAACACGTAACTGTCCTCTGTAGCGGGCCAATTTAAAGCGGGTAAGTGGTCTATCTCTATTGCTTCAGAGTCGTCAGCGATGTTCGTGCCTTTGCTTTTCTCTATCACGCGTAGTGATAGCGTTCTGCTTACACGTCTTTCACTTCTACTTAGTACACTTCCCGTAGGACTTGCTATCTTTCCTTTATTAGCTTTCATTTCCATTACTTCTTCTCTTAATACTTTCATCTGCTCGCTAATTTCTTTAAGTTCATTACGTAACAGATGAATTTCTTTTTCCTTTTGCTGGCAGTGGCGCTCCTTTTCCCTTAACCTGATCTTGAGCTCCTTGTTTTCCATCCTGAGGAAACAGGTTTCATCCTCATCCTCCTCTCCCCCTTCCTTCCAGGGTGGTACCTTTTTAGAAAAAGTCTTTGCCAATCCTCTAATTATTTCTTTGACGTTATGGAGCCTTCGTTTCATGACTCCAGAGAGATCTCCTTTGATATCCCATTGATCTTTATCTTTATCTCATCTGCTTCCTCGAGATATTCGATGGCTGTGGCAGCCATTTCGGGAGCTGAGGACGCATCGTAACCTTCGCTGTCCTCGGAATCCTCAATCTCGTGCATTCGTCAATTCCAATCTTTTTCCTATGCACCTTTCCTTTCCTTCCTCTCTTCTTTTTCAGAATCATTCCAAACTTTTCTTTCTTCTTACCATTTCCTTCTTTAAATGTACCTGCTCTTTTCTCTTTTCCGGTTTTTCTCATTCCTTGTGAATCCATGATCACAAAGCAGTCAGGGTCCTCATAATCGGAGAGTAGCACACTTCTAGCTTGCTCTTTGCCTGATTTAGTAAGGCACTTCTGTGCACTAGAAGATCCTTTGTTCGCGATCCTTCTTCCTCTTCTTCTTTTAACTAATTTCCTGTGGGGGCTGTACAGGGCTTTCCTTGTCCTCTATGTTCTCTTCCTCTTTAGCTAACTTCTTTTCCATATCAGCCCTACTCGTCTTTCTACTTTCTTTGTCCAGCTCCATTCCACGAGCTCCTTGTGCTCATTAAACTCGTTTGCGAGCCAGATCATGATAAGCCAGTTCCAGATGCCGTTCTTGATAGCGTTCCACTAATCGCTTCTTCTTTTCTTTCAGATACAGCAGTAGCCAATCCCTGCCGCTGATATCGATGGCAGCCCTTGTCCTGATGACGACGATGGACGAGCAGGGACAGTACTCGCCACATCGCCGGTCCCTAGGGTATCCGACTCCCTTGAGACGGTACGTTTTTTTCTTCTCTTATGAGCTGTCCATGTTGATTTGGGTATGTTTTTTAATCGGAGTATCACCTCTCCTAGTCAGCCTAAGGGGACTGACACCCGCCACTTGCACATACATCCATCCACAATCACACACACAGGATTTAGGAAACCAGGACCCAGATTGGATCAAGGATAAGGGTGAGGATAGGTAGGAAGAAGTAAGAAGGATAGTTAAGAGAAAGGAGGAAAAATTGGGGAGAGAGAGATGGGGATTAGGGTATTATTCCACCCTTCACGGTATTCTCAAACCGGACGATTATAGTCAGGGCCGCCTACCCTTATGCATCAGGCCAAGGTGCCCGAAGGGAGCGCAACCCCCCGCTCCATCCCCCGCCGACTCAAAGCCAACGAGAGATGAGGAAGTGCAATGGTGTGCCCTTAGACCCTTTCCCAACAAGGAAAGGGAGCCCCTCCACCGCGACAAGGTGGCACACCAAGGAGAGTTGCCTTCTTCTTTGAGGAATGAAAGATCAGAGTTCCTTACGGACATTCTGTCCCATTCATAAAAACCCCCTCTGCCAAGGTTACTCTTCGTTTTTGCAGTCCCCCCAGGTGTCCAGCCACCCAGAGGGACTGTATGTATCGCGTGTGCCTTTGCTTGTTTTATAGTGGGGTAAGGCAGGCCCCCACTAGGTGGACGTTTGTATTGGCGAGTGAACCCACCCTCGGACCAGACTCCCCTCGGGTTTGGAGGGGCCCTCTCCCTCCGGCAGAGAGATAGAGAAGTATCCATCCCATTACTACTGGAGGGTGGTGCAGCCCCCAGCGTTTGATCGGAGGAACCACTTGATCCAAGCGTGTGCACACCAACCGTCAGGCAGCACCATTTAGCGCGCTGATACCATTGTGAATGCACCGCGATACCGAACACCTCCACGTTTTTATACAAGGAGGAAGGAGTACCCCTGTTTGTGAATATCAGACTCGGGAATAGGCAATACCCCATTCGTCACCCTAATCCGCTCTGTCCGTGTCCCTGCATCCGCCTTTTTATACGAGGAATGCAGACTCCTATTGCTGGTCATATCAGCCTCAGGGTTGACGTACCCGTCACTTGATATTGCCACGCCACTCGACGGCATCCATGACTCGAAATGCTAGATGCGCTACCGGATTTTCGGAGGGTAAAGCGCCTCTCGCCGCACCCTCACAAAGGTGGGCTTTCTACCCGGAGTTTTCTACAACGAAAACAAAAATAACTGCGGTGATCATATTGGAGATGCACCAACAGCACCGTACGCTTCCGAGTTTTTATACAAGGGGGAAAGCGCACCCCTGTTGAAGCATTGCAGGACTCCACCGCAGTGGAGGTGCAATTCCGTCCCCCTGATGTCGCCCCTATCCGAGTCCCTGTATCCGCCTTTTTATACGAGGAGGAATGCAGACTCCTGTTGCTGATCATATCAGCCTGGGGGTTGATAACCCGTCATTTGATATGGGCGCGCCACTCGACGGCATCCGTGACTCGAAGGGCTAAGCGTGTCTCCGGATTTCTCGAGAGTGAGGCACAACCCTCTTTCCCACTATGTCGCGTCCACGGCATGATGGTCCTTGATCTACGTCCTTGATGACGGGACCCTTATAGAGCCAGTCTTCGCTTTCTCGTGAAAGCGATTTGCGCAGAGCGTCTCCATCGCGAGGTGCTGCTGCGCCCGTTCTGCCTACGATTTTTTATTCAAGGGTGAGCAGGCCCCCTGCCGCCGACATGCAACGCCGACTACTATCCCATGTCCCCGCCTCCGATTTTTTTATTTAGCGAGGGGAAGGCGGACCCTTCGCCGTGACGATGCCGACCTCGGGGGGCCAGGTTTCCCTATACTCCTATTCTCATCACCCGTGTTGCCTTTGCCCGCCATGCTGAATGCCTTCGGAATTATGAGGGGAAGGCATCACCCCTATTCAAGGCTTTTGCCATTTGGTTGAACACACTACCTATCCAAGTTCCCCGTAGACGTAAGCCGTCCAGGAGGACCCGCTTTCTTAGGGAGGAAAGTGTTGAAAGACCCCGGTCTATGGGACAAAGGACCAGTGTCACCCGTCCTCCGCATATTGACCGCCCGGGCTGCTGGCTGAATTTTCCGTCATTCGATCAAAATACTATGGCTTGAGGGCCGTACACGAAAGCCCCCGCCCCGACTTAACGGGCGTTCACCCGCCTTTAAGGACGTGACCATGATAACTCGATTGACCCCGGTTTCTTTATCCCGTAACATAGCTATGTCATCACCTACATGTAGTCATGCATTTACCTCAACATACACTCCACCAACTTACAACAGTGGTAGGAAGAAGAGTAGGAGAATCCCTAATGATTAGGAGGAGAGGTGGATCTTGGAAGAAAAAATGCATTTAAAGGAAATGCATTGAAAGAGGAAGAAAGCCTACAAATGGTGGAATAGCTACTCTACAGGATAAACAGTAAAGGGAAATACGAATAATTAAGGGCCCATCAAACGCTGAGTAAGATGCAATGGAAGTGCACAAACTAAGATGAGATGAAGAACGATCAGTCAGCAATAATAATACTTGTTGACGTCGCTAAATGCATTAAATTATACAGCGTCAAAAACATATCGCGAGATGTAAAATACAAGAAAATTATTAATTCTAGCGTGACGTCACTGGGTACTGAAATTCAAAATACTGTCGTGATGTCACGCGGCTCGACGTCACAGCGCTCGTGATAAACACATTCCACACACGCCAAGGACGCAACAATAAAGCGAACAAAAATAAGATCAGAAATACTGGCGAAATAAAATGATTTCGATTCTAAAATTCTAAAATACATCTACTATATCTGTAATAATGAATTATAATTATTATGATATGAGATAATGTAATGCAATAATATGGGGAAGCAATGCAGAGATTTATATCGCCTGAGGAGAGAGGCAAAGCAAACAAATAACGAATATATGAGAGGAAGGAATTTGGAGATATCAGTTGTATTGTCGTGACGTCACAGACCGGGTCAAAACATAGCATCGTGAAAACATGACGTGGCGCGTGCGACGGAATTTCTCACCGAGGCAAACAAAGGCAAGTGAAATGATTTCGCGAAAGGAAATAATAAGATTAATTTGAAATTGAGATGTGACATTGCGAGATAAAACCGATATTATACTGATTATAATGATTTTAATAAGAAAATGAAGTATGCAAGATTATTTATGATTGATATGAACTCTATGTCAAATGACTAAATATGGTGGAGTGAACAATTAGTAATGAGAGGAGAAATAAGGAGCTATAATTTCCTACGATAGAGAGATCTAATAAAGAGAAAAAGGAACTGGATGTTCTCCCATCCGTCAACGACCTCCGAAAAATGCCGGGTTTAATTTCCGGGTTTTCCTTCCCGTATCCGCTTTGGGCCAAGGTGCCCGAAGAAAACGGAGTCCCTCTTCTTCCCATGCCGGGGAAGGAAGTGCAATGCAGACTCTTAGTTGAATGACTATCATTCGCCAAGATAACTCCGGGATGACGAAGATCGTCATCCGGAGGAACCCGACGAAATTCAGAAGTATAAGCTTCTCCGCCACGTCGGCCAAGGCGGTATGCACCGGAGAAGAAACCTTTGGTACTACCACAGCGGAACGCTGGATCACCCGAGTCTCTCCACCACGATAAGGTGGCGTATCACGGAGAGGACGAAGAGGAACCTAACCTTTTTTTTCGATGTCAGTAGGGAAATGCTTGATGCATATCCGTGATCCTGTACCCGTGATTCATGGAGAAGGATCATGAGTTATGCGGGACTCCCCTATTTAATGGGTATACCCACTAAAACTCCACCGGGTACCACTCGGTTATATGGGGGAGGACCGGGTCCCAGCAAGAATGTCGCCAGCGGCATTCTTCCGGACATCCTTCCCCTACCACCCAACCATCTCTGCGTGCGCACTCCTTATCATGGAGTGCTGCACATGCCGCCACTTACATTTGTGGCAGCCCTTCTTTCATATGCGGCATTGAGGCGCACCACTCCAGCGCCGCGCTCTCGGGGTGTTTCGGGAGGCTGAATCGGAGTCAGGGTCGCCCGCCTTGGCCTCGACTCTCGAGCCCAGAATGAGTCGCATCTCCCCATTGGAGGAGAGGAACCAGGCTTCCATCCCGAGCTTTTCTCCATATATCCCTCTGAGGGTGCTTATTTATCGCCAGAGGGATCCTCCCGCCAAGAATGTTAGGTACCACCACCACAAGTTGACTCTCAGGTGGTGGCGCCCCCTCTCTCCTCGGCCAGGGAGCAGATGGGTCGATTAACAATCCTCCGCCCCTAACCGAGATCATTCTCCCATTATAGTACGGGGAGGAGGGTGGGGGCTGCAGCGTCTCCCCCTACGCGGGGGAGAAGCCCCTGTGGGCGGAGGCATATTGCCTCTTCCGTCTTGTCGCGGCTCGAGGGTGGTCGTGCGGCGATCACCCTCGCCGCGTGGAACCCTCTCTGCATCCTCCTTCTGCAGCATTACTCTGCCGCAGAAGGAGGACACAGCCTTCTATGCCTCCGCCCTCTCAATCATGGCTGCTATTACAGCCGAGAGGATGAGGTCCCCACCAGAGCCACTAAATCCGCGCGCTCGACCGTCCACGCCGGACAAACCTCCAGCGTGTGCTGCGCCGAGTCGCACGGACAGGCGCAATGGTGGCATCCCTCAGTGTGCTCTTTCCCTATCCTGCACAGGTACTCACCAAAACATCCATGTCCGGTGAGCACTTGTGTCATCCGGTAGGTGATTTCTTCTCGACGTACTCCATCTACCCAATCTGGTTGATAGGGTCGTATGGCCTCGACAGTTCGCTTCCCCGCAACATGCGGATCCTCCAGTGTCTGTTGCCACTGGACGAGAAGCGACTGTCGAGCCTGATCTTTAATAATGCGACGGACCCTGCCGGTCATCGGTGTCCCCGCCTTGCGGACCTCGCGAACTTTTTTGTACATTTGATATTACATCTGGGCCGCGAGGTCAAATGGGAGCATACCCGACAGGACCGTCGCCGTCGCGTGGCTAATGGTTCGATAGCCTCTCGCTGCTCGTATTGCCACCCACCGCTGCATTCTTCTATAAAATCCCGCAGACGACGGGTAGCGGCCACATCCTCGGCCCAAACCGGGGCACCACTGAACCAACCACCGCGGCATATACTCGGCGAACCCTCCCGTCCGGTCCCCCGAGATTTGAAAGAAGTCGGCAGAGAACCATGGAGACTCTCTCCATCTTCGGGACCAGACAGCGGAAGTGCCCGCCAAAGGACCAGGTCGCATCCAGCTGCAGCCCCAAGTATTTGATACTCTCGCTCAGCTGAACACGAGTCTCACCTACTCGGATGAAAACTGGAGGCGGCGGACCATGAGAGCCATCATGAAAGATGACCGCTTCGGGGGCAAGGTTTGCCGTGGCAATGGCTTCTCCCCAGCTCTTTCCCCCGGCAAGCAATAACGTATCGTCTGCATAGCAGACGACAGTGCTGCCGGAAGGGAGGGCACATCGGAGGACGTGATCATACGCGAGATTCCACAGGAATGGGCCCAAAACTGAGCCCTGTGGAACTCCACAACCAACGCCTCTCCCCTGAATCGACTCATCTCTATTCATATACACCAGAATCTTATTCCGGAAGTAGTCCCGCATTACCACGGACAGATAGCGCGTGACTCCGTGTTCAAGGGCCGCCGCTATCCATCTCCATGGCAAGGTGTTGAAGACATTTCTGATATCCAGGGATACCGCCAACAACACCCCGCCGTCCTCAATCGTGGCCTCTGAGACGGATCTAACGCGCAAAATTACGTCTATAGTTGAACGTCCGCCTCGGAAGCCAAACTGATCCGCGCTGACATCGGGACCCTCCCGAGACAGGTGCCGGACGAGGCGATTGATTATAATCCTTTCTAGGATTTTACCAGCCTCGTCCAGCAAGCAGATGGTAAGACGATGGTAAGTCCCCTGATTTGCCCTCTTTTGGAAGAAGGATCAGTTTTGCCTTCTTCCATGCTGGAGAGAAGCTGCCTCGCCTAAGGCACTCCCCAAAGACATATAGCATGTCTTCGGCCATAACACTATAGGCCAGGACCCAGGCCCTGCCATGGATGCCGTTCGGCCCAGGAGCCTTATTAGACTTGATTCTGGCGACGGTATCCTTGAGCTCACCCTGGGTGACTCCCAGCTCGTTCCCATCCCACTCCGGGATATCTCTCAGAGGGAGCAAGCAACCAACTCCCTCCCCCATAGGTAAGAGTGTTGCCATCACTGTATCGACGAACTGAGGGTCCAAGATCTCGGTGATCGGGGTCGCCCCCCCTTTTATTTTCTTTAAGACTATCTTGTAGGGGCGACCCCAAGGATCATCATCTAGAATGAGCAGCAATTCATCCCAGGCCCTGGCCTTCTCCTTCTCGATGGCTCGACGAAGGATCATCCGTGCAGTGTTATACACTTCTGTTTTCTCCTCAATCCTCGGGAGAGGACCCTGCAGGCGTGGACGGAGGAACGCCGTAACTCGGCAATTTCTTTCGTCCACCAGTATGCAATTCTCTTGGGGGAGGGTCGGACCCGAAGCATTGAGACATGCCTGAGTGATGGTGCGTCGAATCCACGCAACTTCCTCTCTCAGGTTGATGTTGTTGCTCCTCTCCCGGCCCCCTCTGGTTCACGTTGCTACGAGGATCGAGGAACAAAAGGCGTCCTCATCTAGTTTTCTGAGGGCCTATCATCGCGATCTGCCCGCGCGGCGGCGGGCTAGCACATCTTTGGGGGTGGGGGTGGCGGCCATGTAAATATATCGATGATTTGATAATGTTTCACCGTCCACCCTCCAGTTCTCTATTAAT
The DNA here is from genome assembly GCA_030586385.1 of Camponotus fellah. Classification (NCBI taxonomy): domain Eukaryota; kingdom Metazoa; phylum Arthropoda; class Insecta; order Hymenoptera; family Formicidae; genus Camponotus; species Camponotus fellah. Next base: position 25,040 of record JAPIVC010000596.1, on the reverse strand, counting down.
TGCCAGGCCGAGGGAGTAGCCCACGTGAGATCAACGATAGACTCCCCCTGCGACCTGACGCACGTGCTTGTTGCCCCTTCATTCACAAGGCACAGGTTGAGTGCCGGCCATGTTTCCAGGACCCTATCCCTCGGATCACACCACGTGGATCCCCATAAAGGGGACATTGCGTTAAAGTCCTCCACGGCGAAGACCGGACACGGCATGCATTCCCTAATGCATTCGCCGATGTCATCCAGCCCTCTCCGAAATTGGATGTGGTCCAGTCTCGGAATCAGATAAACACTGATCACGACGATGAGCCCCCACTTGACAGCCACAAATCCCTTCCCGGCCTTTATAAGGATACAGGGAAGGGGGGCAATCCATGACCGACCTTCACGTGATTGCGGCTCTGGAACACAATGAGGCCATCCAAGAGGGATGGCCAGGTGGAACCCTGTACGGCTCTGCAACCACATCAAGCCCGCAGTCACGCTCTGCCAGGCTATGTAGGAAAAGATCCTGTGCCTGGCAGGCGTGATTTAGGTTGGCCTGTAAAATACTTATCATTTTACAGGCTGTTTTCCTCCCTCTCAAACTCAGGGTCTTGTGCCCTGTCTGATTTTAAACACAGATCACTGTGGGACTTCCTACTCGACTTCTTTTTGAGGGCTCAATTCGCCATCTCTTTATCTGAAGTTTCCGTATCAGCGTCCTGCGCATGCGATAACTTCCTTTTCTCGGCTACTTTTTTGACCTCAGATGTTGTTGTGGAGGTCGAAATGACAAGGTCTCTTCTCACTGAAGAGAGGGAAACCAGCGGTTCCGGTTCAGGTGTTACCACCTCACTTTTGCCCCGCTTCTTCCTCTTCACCATCTGGAAAGCTGCACTTCCCACCCGATGTTTGAAAGGGAGCTTACACGTCTCGCACGCGATATAGCGGACTTCTCTGGTGCATGGTACGCGAGACATGACCCAGTTCCCCGCATCTATAGCATCATCCACCATAATCAGCCTTATTGGGACATCTCTGTGCTACATGGCCTCTCTCCAGACACTTATAGCTGGAGGAGGCGTTCAATCTTTCCACACACAAGGATGTCTAACCTACCTTTACCCTTCCCGTTTCAGCTATCTTATTGGCCAAAACAAGTGAGCATTCAACCCACATGGTCCCCATTCCATTGAGCACCCTAGGAACAGAGCCCACCTGTACTACGTCGGAAGTACATTGGTCTTTAATGGCCAGTGCACTTCTAACTTCTTCAGCCGTCAATGATAGATCGATATCACGCACTCTCAATTCCGCCATCATTGTCGGTCAGGATATGCATACACCTTCGCGACCGATGACTTCGCGAAGCTTCGACTCCAGTTTAGAGTGGCATTCTCTTGGACACAGTACAATTGGACACGTTGCAAATGGACACGTTTCAAATGGACACGAAATTTTGGACACCGTTCTTTTGGACACCGTTTATTTGGACACAGTTCATTTGGACACCGTTCAGTTGGACACCGTTCAGTTGGACACAGGAATAAGCAACCTGTTCAGATGGACACAGAAAGATGCAACTTGTTCAGATGGACACAGAAACATGCAACCTGTTCAGATGGACACAGAAACATGCAACCTGTTCAGATGGACACAGAAACATGCAACATGTTCAGATGGACACAGGAATAAGCAACCTGTTCAGATGGACACAGAAAGATGCAACCTGTTCAGATGGACACAGAAACATGCAACCTGTTCAGCTGGACACAGGAATAAGCAACCTGTTCAGATGGACACAGAAAAATGCAACTTGTTCAGATGGACACAGGAATAAGCAACCTGTTCAGATGGACACAGAAAAATGCAACCTGTTCAGATGGACACAGAAAGATGCAACTTGTTCAGATGGACACAGAAAGATGCAACCTGTTCAGATGGACACAGAAAAATGCAACCTGTTCAGCTGGACACAGGAATAAGCAACCTGTTCAGGTGGACACAGAAAGATGCAACCTGTTCAGTTGGACACAGAAAGATGCAACCTGTTCAGATGGACACAGAAAGATGCAACTTGTTCAGGTGGACACAGAAAGATGTAACCTGTTCAGCGCACCATGTACAACTTTGCGAAGACATACACACACGGGGGGGTGCAAGGGGGGGCCTTCGGCCCCCTCTTCGCGTGCAAAGTTGTATTTGATGCAAAGTTGGTGCGCTATCAGATTGGTGCGCTATCGGGTTGATGCGCTATCGGGTTGGTGCGCTATCGGGTTGGTGCGCTATCGGATTGGTGCGCTATTGGGACGTGAGCTATCGGGAATTGTGTTCAATTTTTCGTGCGCTAACATAATCCGCTCCCAACTAAACAGGTTGCTTATTCCTGTGTCCATCTGAACAGGTTGCTTATTCCTGTGTCCATCTGAACAGGTTGCTTATTCCTATGTCCATCTGAACAGGTTGCATGTTCCTGTGTCCATCTGAACAGATTGCATCTTTCTGTGTCCATCTGAACAGGTTGCATCTTTCTGTGTCCATCTGAACAGGTTGTTTATTCCTGTGTCCAACTGAACGGTGTCCAATTGAACGGTGTCCAACTGAACGGTGTCCAAATGAACTGTGTCTAAATGAACTTGAATTAGCCTGCTATCAAAATAAGCTCTTGTTCCATGTCAGGCTAACATATCAGACAAACATTGATTGTATAGCAAGATTGCAATAGCAAGATTTCACCGATTCCACACTCGGCCGTCCTGAATAAAATAATCTGTCCTCATATTTCGATCTCGCTGTCAGAGTCTTCAAATGAATCGACTGTTTCCAGCCAAGGTTTAATATAATCGGCACATGTCGAGGTTTCAATTGGTCCTTCGTGGTCACCTACTTTTCTAACTACATATCTATCGTTACGCAACACTTTAATTATTTGGTACGGTCCTAAGAATTTGGCGGCACATTTCAAACCTGCACCCAATTGCGTTCTTTTAATCGCTACCAAATCATCCTCACAATACTGTTTCGCTTTCTTACGATGTTTATTATAACTACGTTTATTTTCCTCTTGAGTACGCATTATACATTTCCGCGCTTGTTCTCTCAGTTCATTTCGATCTTCCTGGAATGCCACTTCCCATTCGCTTTCGATTATTTCTTTAATTTCGGGATTTTCTTTCATTCTTATGTGCGTTCCAAACATTAATTCAAATGGAGTTTTACCGGTACTTTGACTTGGTACTGCATTTAAATATTGTTGCGTTCGATTTAAGTACTTATGCCATTCCTCAGGTTTTGGAGCCGTTAACTTAGTTATAATCGGTATCAATGTTCGGTTTATTCTTTCTACTTGACCGTTTGCTCGCGGAACACCCGTAGTAACAAGTATATGTTGGATATTCTCGCTTTAACAATATTCACAAAACTCATTCGATGTAAAAGCGGTTCCCCTATCCAAAATAATTCTTTTCGGATTACCAAAAATATTAGCTAATTTACTTAATTTATCCAAAACTTCCGATGAACCGGTTGATCGCGTTCCAAACAATAATTTAGAGAATTTAAAGAATGTGTCGACAGTTACAAAAATATAACGGTATTTTTTTTTCGTTGATGGTTAGTGGTCCAAGATGATCGACATGATAAGTTTCGAGAGGTACATTGCCTTTGGATATAGGATTCAAGTAGCCATCTAATTTGCCTGTCTTTCTATTCGACAAAATACAATTTATGCAGTTTCGAATGATTTTTTCAATAGTATTTCGCATATTCGGAAACCAATAATTTCGCTTTATTAACACTTCCGTCTTTTCGACCGCAAAGTGACCGTTTTCGTGAACATGCCGAGCTATCTGAGATTGTAAACACTTCGGTACTATCAGCTGTAAATCGCTATTGTTCTCCTTAAATAATAAGCCGTTTCTCGCAATATAACTGTTACGTTCTCCTTTATGCGCTTGTAAATAAATACTTCTTATGTTCGCATCCCTTTGTTGAGCTTTTCGAATTCTTACGATAATACTGTCCTTTGATTCATCTATCAATAAATTACTTGGTAACGGATATCGGCTTAATGTATCCACATGTATCATGTTTTTGCCTGGTCGATGTACAATAATATAGTCAAATTCCTTGAGTAATAAAGCCCATCTAGCAACGCGAACACATAAATCTTTTTTATTCATTGTCAACGAGAACGCTTGACAATCGGTTACAATTTTAAAAGTAATACCTAATAAATAAATTCTAAATTTTCGTAGTGCTTTAATTATCGCTAAAGTTTCTAACTCATAACTCGTGTATTTCATCTCAGCCTCAGTCGTCTTACCGCTCACGTAATATATCGGATGTAACGCATTATCCTCATCGCATTTCTGAAATAATATAGCGCCGCAACCATACATAGAGGCCTCTGCAATTCCGTTTCAGCATTTTGTTTATACAATTTCAATACCGGCTTAGTACTTAATATGAGTTTTAATCGATTAAAGGCTTCTCTTTCTTTTCTGCCGAACTCAAATTTCACACTCGTTTTCAATAAATCACTCAACGGTCTAGCTATTACGGCATAATTTCTGATAAACTTGCGGAAATATCCGGCTAACCCCAAAAAATTTTGTACTTGCTTTACATTTTCGGGCTGCGAAAATTTCATTACAGCTTCAGTTTTAATTTCGGTTGGACGTATCGTGCCGTTTTCAATAATATGACCCAAGAATTCGATTTTAGTCTGTAAAAATTTACACTTTTTCCAATTTATCTTCAACCCGTAACTCTCAGCAACACACAGGATCTCTCTAAGATTTATTAATGCTTTCCCAAAATTTAAAGACGGGATTATTACATCGTCCACGTATGTGAGAACTATACCGTTTTTAATTAGATCTTTAAATATCTGATTTATGAATTTTTGAAACACCGCGGGTGAATTACACAAACCGAAAGGAGCATAAAGAAATTCATATTGCCCATCCGGCACTACAAACGAGGTGTACTTTCTACTATCTTTCTCTATAGATACGTGAAAAAATCCGTTTTTTAAATCGATAGTGCTAAATATTGTAGCTCCCTGTAGTGCATCCAACTGATCGTCGATTAACGGTAAAGGAAATCGATCTTTTATTACCTTCTTATTAAGCTGTCTATAATCGATACACAGTCTTGTTTCGCCCGTTTTCTTTTTAACTAACACTACTGGACTCGCATATTCCGAAAGCGACGGCTGAATAATACCCTCAGCCAACCATTCGTTCACGTGTGAATTTACCTTTTCTTTCTCCGCTGGTGACAATCGTCTAGGTCTCTGATATACCGGTTCGTTGTCTCTAAGAACAATAGTCATCTCAAACTTTACTTCGCGCTTTTTATTCGGATTATAATTACTGATTAAATCTGCTATGACGCCTCTATGTTCGGTGGGTACGCACGTCAAATCAATATCGCTATTATCGCTAACACAATTGATCTCGAATATTTCGGGAAGGTCATTCGAAATCTGAGTCTCCGAACGTGGTTTTCGAATCGTACTTTTCCCTTTTTCAACGTATAAATTTACTCTATCGAGAAAATCAGTTCCAAGGAGCAGATCATAACGCATTAAATTATTCGGCACAACTGACAAATTATATTTATTGTGAAACATTCGCCATCAATTTCAATTTCTATATCGAATTGACCGATAGTCTTATAATTTTCCACGCCTATTCCGCGAAACATAATTTCTCGACGCGTTAAATTCGGAGATCCCAATTTCACGTACTGCTCTTCACGTATCAATGACAAATCACTACCAGTATCTATTATAGCCATCAAATTTATATTATTAATCTTTACATTCTTAAAATTTTTGCGATTCGGTCTAGAAATATCAATCATATTTTTTATTTCGCTAATATTTTTCTTTCGACAGTTTGCTGCGATATGACCAAATTCTTTACAATTAAAACATCTCGTATCTTTCGCTTTAGACGGACAATCTATCGCATAATGTCCTTGTACTCCGCAGTTATGACATCGCTTCGCAGTTCTCAAATCCTGATTTTCTCCTACAACGCCTCCCTGCCCTCGACGATCCTTCACACTCCGCGGTGCACCTCGCTGATCTCTTCCACGCAGTGACACTCTCTCGAATGCCTCCAGCAGCATCTCTCTCGTTCTGAGTCGTTGAACTCTCGCCTGGTCTCGCAGAATTGGATCAGGAATCCCCTCGACTATATACTCAATCATCTCGTCCTCATCGATCCCGATCCGATTGCCCATTATAATTTTCTGATGTAAATACTCGTTGAAGGTTTCGTCTTTACGCCACACGCGCTGTTCAAACTGCTTCCTCACACAAATTCTACTTGGCTTAAAGAAAAACATGTTTCTTATCTCCTTCAAAAGCTCGTCGACTGTTATTTCAGTATAACTTGGATTTGAGTGGAACCACTCCTGTGCTTTGCCCTTCAGACGCGATCCAATCATAATTCTCGCCAAATCATTTGACAATCCGTAAGCATCCCGAAGAGATCTAACGCGTTTCTCCCATGCTTCGAACATCTCACTATCGCCTTCAAAATATCCTAATAGGCTTGTAATTGCGCTTATATTTATCGCCATTGGTTCATGGGACACCGTTGACCTCCTCATTTCTGCATCGCTCGCTGACTCATGCCGCTCGCCATTCACATCTTTCATACGCCTCAGCAACTCCATTTCTCGCCGTGCCAACGCCAGCTCTCGCTCCACCTGCTCCTTTTCTCGCCGACAAAGTTCCATCTCTCGCCGAAGACGCTTCGAATCATCGCTGCCTGCACTCGCCACGCTCGCACTCTCCCGATCCTCCACTCGCTGATCCTCTCTATCTCCCGTCCTCCGCAACGTCCACCTTCCCGCAGGATCCTTCTCCAATATTCTGGCCTAGTTCTGTCTTTACACCCATCGTGAACAGACTCATCTCTCGCAAGATCTCCTTTAATTCATTGACCGTAAGATCGTTCAGGTTTTTCTCCATGTTTTCTATTATTCTTGGATGATTACTTCCTTCGATCGTCGTAGCTTTCGTCATCGTTGAAAAGATTCGTAGTTATGAATCAGCCTTCCGCCACTCACTTATAAAAATTCCTCCTACTGCTCTTACCCGCTATTTCTCAACGGATTAACTCGCAACGATCCCGGACGAGCCCCCAAAATTGTAGAAGAAAAGGTTTTCTAAAATATTTGGAAGTAATTCTGGGAGACTTAGGAAACAGGATCAGGTATCGGAAGTGATTTGAGACGTGTGAAATTGAAGGATAACTTTATTTAATAAAGATTGTATTAAACCGCGAAGTGTACTGTTATCTATTCCGTCTACTATCTGCGCCTCCGTAGTCCATCTCGCAGCGTTATATACAGGGTGTTGAAAAAAAAGTGTTACATATTTTGATAGCAGGTAGTATGGATCAAAACAAGAAGAAAAGGTCTAATAAACATGGGTCCTAAAACTGATATCTTCAAAGATATAAGCTATTTTGTTATTTGAGCTCTTTGTCATTTTCTTATTAGTCTTGTCATCTTTGATGTGATCTGAGAATGTAATGAACAAAGGAGTAGGGGAGAATGGGGTACAATAGGGATATCTTTTTTCTAGGTGCTTTAAAAAACAAAAAATAAACAAAGAGAGATAAAGAAACAATCTTTATTTTAATATGAAATGTAATCATTTATCTTCCATAAAAAAACTGCAGTAAAGAAACTGAATGTACTACAACATAACAAAATAAAAACATTTTTTTTACAAAAAACAAAAAGTTTTAATGCTGACTCAGCATTAGAGGAGGTGCTCTATGTTATTGCCATTCACTTCCATACATGATTCAGCCCTACGTCTTAGAGAATTAATTTTTAGAAATGAAGTTATGGTGCGTGATTTGAAAGAGTGCATGATTCTCTAAGACGTTCATTACATTCTAAAGATGACACGACTAATAAGAAAATGACAAAGAGCTCAAATAACAAAATAGCTTATATCTTTGAAGATATCAGTTTTAGGACCCATGTTTATTAGACCTTTTCTTCTTGTTTTGATCCATACTACCTGCTATCAAAATATGTAACACTTTTTTTGCAACACCCTGTATATACCGCAATCTTGCCGAGTCATAGAGACATCTCGAAATTTCGATCTCTGGCAAATGGCCTTGAATTAGCCTGCTATCAAAATAAGCTCTTGTTCCATGTCAGGCTAACATATCAGACAAACATTGATTGTCAATAGCAAGATTTCACCGATTCCACATTACTATATATTACACGTCAAAATTATTGATTTAATTAAATTTTTATTACATATTTACTATTACAGATTTCATTATTATTGCATTCATTATTATAAAATAAAATTTTGTTTTACATATGAAGAATCGAAGAAAATTTTAGTTCAGATTTAATTGATAAAAATAAGACATGCTGCAATTCTGCCATTGTATTAGATTTTTATCTTAAACAAAATGAAATTTAAATTGAAATTTAGCTAGTATTAGGTTTAAAGAGAAAAAAAGAAGTATGTAATAAATAAATAATAATAATATAATTACCATAAAAGGTTAATATAAGTTTGTTGCGTATCGTAATAAATATTATTTTATAAGATAGCATCAACATATATAGTCTATCCTTCCACACTTAAAATATATTTCCAGTTTTACAAATATGATGTTACTCTTTTCCTACTTCCATATAATATCTAAATCTTCTTCTTACTAGTAATCTATTCATATAAGTTATGATTACGCAGAAAAAGATTATTTATGTACATAATTATATATATGTATGTTTATTTATAACTCTATAGTTCTATAGTGCATAATTATTGTATACATATATATATATTATATATATATATATATATATATATATATATATATATACAGGGTGAGCCATTTTAATTAACGCACGCAATTATTTCGGAAACAAAGCATTTTAGAAAAAAATGTTTCAAAAAAACGTTTTATGGTTTCGAGGAGGCCATAAGATCGTATCATTAGTTTGACACTGGAGAGACATTTGAAGGTTACGTGAAGGCCACTTCAATTTTTTAAAATAGTACACCCTATATATTTTTGCACATTCTTATAGCTCATCTCGAGAACTTTTCATAACACTATAATTAAGTTAGTCTTCATTAAGTACATTCCGAGTTATGAAGCTTGAAATCATTTCTTAATTTTACATAAACCGTAAAATATCTAGTAAAATATTCATTTTTCGATTATCCTCTCTTAATACTTTTATGTACAAAATAATGAGAGGAATCAATTGGTGTAAAGAAAGCACATAGTTGTTTCTAAGAAAAAATATGGAATTGTTAATTGCAAATTAAAACTATATTTGTGTCTGCGCAGGCAAATGTAATAAATGTCTATGTAACTATAATTATGGTTGCGAAGTCAAATATGTAAATTTCTACACACATATATATAATTATCATTATAAGGAATATTTCTGCATAACTATACTTGTCTACGTAGGCAAATGTAATAAATGTCTATCAGTATTTAATATTATGAAAAAGTTTATGCGATTAGTCCTTACAATTTGATAACTAAGTTTAGATATTTATAAATCTTTAAAACAATAAAATTAAACTTCCTGGAAAGTATTGAAGCGATACATTGAAGATATTTATATCAATTGATTACCAGACTCTATGGGCCATTACACAAGTCTTTCTTCCACACATTATATTAAGTACTGACCATAAACTTTGACTTGTACGTAACTTTAAATTTTAGTCAATACTTAAAGTTTATACATTATAAGATAACGTAATTTAAATCGACCACACTGGCACTTTATTGGTTGATAAAAAATCACAACGTTTCGATCATTGGTTTTGGTCCTTCTCAAGTGAACTACAAAAGTTTACAATATTATAAAAACAATAAGAAGTGAATAAAAAAGGAGAAAAAAGTAAAAAAAATTAATATATACGTACAAAATCTTAGTTAACCAATAAGTAATGAGAAAAGAGAAATCACTTGTCAAGATCGTCAAGTCAGCCTACCGTTCACAAACAAGGAGAGAGACTAAACAGCTTTTATTAGTTTATCATAAATACTGTTCAGACTCTCAGTGTCCTTCTGCAAGTTAATCGTGTTGTCAAACTTTTTTATAAAAAACATTTCATCAATTTCTCTCTTTCTCACGTGTCTTTCGTTGTGTAAAATAATCGGTATTGACCAATCGAAGTCATGGTTGAATTCTAATTTATGTTTATTAATCACAGATAGATTGCTTTCGTGCAATTTTATATTGTTAAAATGTTCTTTGACACGAGTGCCTAAATGTCTTTTCGTTTGGCCTATATATGAATTATTACAATTTTTGCAGTCTAATTTATATACGATTTCGGTCCTGTTGTTAGTAGGCAATCTATCTTTTCCGCGTTTAATCAAAACATTAAGTTTTTTCAGTACATTATAGACGATATTAAGACCTATATTAAAGACGTGGCTAATCTCATCACTAAAGCCATCCACAAACGGTACCATCCAATAAAGTGCCAGTGTGGTCGATTTAAATTACGCTATCTTATTTTATCTACTGGCGACATTCAAGAATTTAATATTATTTATACATTTTGTCAAATTCTTATTACATTACAATTTTCTTTAGTGATAATTAAAATTTAAAATTATGTATGAATCTAAGTTGCGATCAGTACTTAATATAATAAAATATGTTATGAAAAAGTTTGTGCGTTAGCCCTTATAGATAATTAGATATTAAATATAAATAGATATTAAATATAAATTTATAATATTCTCTCAATCTGTTTCAAGAAAGTTTATTTTCAGTATCACTTAAAGATGGAAAAGAGTTTCATCCTGCTCTTTTCTAGACTTTCCAAAATGATTTTATCAATATTAATATATGGTATGTGGGAGAGGAAAACGGTGATCTTATATCAAGTAAGACTCGGTTCGTTTGGATACTCGTACTTTATTGTTATACTCGGAAACGTTGTGTTCGGATCGACTCGCGGAAAGTAACTGACTGGCTTTATCCTGCTCTTCGATTCTTGCCTAGCTGTTGCACATGATAGCGATAGATTTTATTGCGCAGGAAGGTCCGAGATCTCACGTGGATTCACTCCGTTGTTGCGCGAGGTTCTGCACGACACACGTTGAAGACAATGCGCTTCGGCCATGTGTGTCGAACCCGTGCGACGGCACGTATCAGTGAAAATCTCGGATTCCTACGCAAGGGTAAAATATATGTTATAAAATATATACATTTTACTCCATGTGCAACTAATAAATTATGAATTAGGCAAAAGACGAAAGAACAAAGGGTAGAAAAGGGAAATGAGAAAATCTAAAAAGGCCGTCAGCGATGAGGGTGACGTAACGCATGTGTGTCGCTACAGTATCCTCCTGCTAGTGATTTGGCCAATCACGAGAAACTACCCTGTAGTCGGTTGATAAATCGGACTCGTCTGCCTGATCCTGTGGCGTGCCATGAGACAATCCTGACCGGTTCCTGGGCGGGTGGTGTCCTTGCTGAATTTGCTGGAGTACCCCGATCCGATGGCACGGATGACTGCGACGATGGGCTGGAACTTAACGGGCTCGTTGGACGCTGCTCGGTTGGTAGCGAGCTATTTATTCCTTTTTCCCCGTCTTCCGAGATGATAGCCGGATTTTAGCCGGTCAATAGACACGGTTACATCCTTGCCTCGGATGTGAACGACGAATGTTTTTGATTTACGGCAAACCACCTTGTAGGGCCCGTCGTATGATTGCTGCAGAGGTCCTCCAGGTGCGTCGTGACGCACGAATACCTGGTCCGTGATATCGAGGTCTTTGAAAACGAACGTCCGACGTTCGCCATGGCGGGTACCGTTTGTCGGACGAAGTCTTCGAAAGTGTTGCCTTAGGTCTTTGACATACTCGGCTGCGTAGTCCTCTAGGGGTGCTCTTGAAGCCAAGAACTCTCCGGGCAGCCGGATTGATTCACCGTAGAGAAGGTTGGCCGTGGTTGCTCCCAAATCCTCTCGCCACGCAGCTCGGATGCCGAGTAGAACGGTAGGGAGAACCTTTGTCCATTGAACCTTTGTCATTTTCGTGGCACTTGATGGCTGCCTTGAGCTGTCGATGTAGTCGCTCTATCATCCCGTTGGCCGCCGGGTACGCTGTTGTCCTGAGGTGAGCCATTCCGTACAGCGCGCTAAGTTGCTTGAATAGTTGCGACTCGAATTGCCTCCCTTGATCAGTCGTAATGCGAAGCGGAGTGCCGAATCGGGCTACCCAGCCCTCATAGAAAGCGCGAGCGACGGTGACGGCTTCCTGGTCCATGAGTGGTATAACTTCCGGCATCGAGAGAACCGATCGATGCAGGTCAAGCAGTACCTGTAGCCTTCCGAATTGGGCATGGTGATGAGATCGAGATGTACATACTCAAATCTCGCCGACGGTGGCGCAAAGGCACTGCACGGCGCCGAAACGTGACGAGTTATCTTTGAGCGCTGGCACTTCACGCAGCTTCTTGCCCACCTTCGGCAATCGGTTTTAACCGACGGCCAGACGAATCGTTGTGTGACCAACTTGACGGTCGCCTTGATACCTGGATGCGCGAATTGATGTATCGACTCGAATGCCGCCCGGCTCGGTGACGAAGGGCTAGCTGTTGTTGACGATACGTCGCAATACACGCTTACCGATGTCCCCGGTAGGTGTACCTTTTTTATCTTCAGTGCCGAGTTTCCGTCCAGGTAGGTGCTCAACTCGCGATCGGTCTCCTGCGATACTGCCAGCGCCTCGTAGTCCATGGTTGCGATTTCTTCAGTGCGTGAAAGGGCGTCGGCAACGATGTTGTCTTTGCCGGATATGTGCCTGATATCGGTTGAGAATTGGCCGATGAAGTCGAGGTGACGGCACTGCCGGGGCGAACACTTATCGGCTTTTTGTCGAAAGGCGAACGTGAGCGGCTTGTGATCTGTGTAGATCGTGAAGGTCCTGGCCTCTACCATGTGTCTGAAGTGTTTAACTGCAAGGTAGATGGCGAGAAGTTCCCGGTCATATGCGCCGTATTTCTTTTCGGCGCTACTTAGTTTCTTGGAAAAGAAAGCTAATGGTTCCCAACTATCGCCGATTCGTTGTTGGAGGGCCGCCTCCACCGTGAAGTCCGAGGCGTCGGAGATAATTGAAAGCGGCGCATTCGGTTCGAGGTGAGTCAGTAGTGCTGTTTGCGCAATGCTCTCCCGGCACTCGTTGAAGGCGATCTGTGTCGACGTGGTCCAGTGATGGGGGTCTTGCCCTTGATATTTCCGTAGAGCAGGTCGTTCAGAGGCGCTTGAAGCTGAGCTGCCCTGGGTATGAACTTCCTATAGAAGTTTAACATACCCAGAAACTGTCGCAATTGTCTCGCCGTAGTTGGCTGCGGATAATTCCGGATGGCTTCGACCTTCTCGGGTAAGGGCTGAGTTCCCTCGGCAGAAACTCGGTAGCCAAGGAATTTGACTTCTGTCTGCCCGAACACGCATTTGGTTTGGTTGATGATCACACCGTATTTTCTCAGCGTTCGTACACGGCTTCCAAATGCTGCAGGTGTTCGCGTTCGGAAGTCGACGCGATGAGTATGTCGTCTATATACGCGTAGCAAAAATCCATCCCTCGGAGGACTTCGTCGAATCGCTGGAACGTTTGCGCGGCATTGCGTAGGCAAAACGACATGAACGGAAATTCGAATAATCCGAACAGTGTCGTGATAGCCATTTTTTCGATGTCTTCAGGTGCGACAGGGATCTGGTTGTAAGCCCGGACTAAATCTATGGTTGAAAAAATGTTTTTACCCCTTAACGACTGCGCAAAGTCTTCTATGTGCCGAATGGGGTACCGGTCTGGCAAGGTCTTTGCGTTCAACGCTCGATAATCTCCGCACGGCCGTCGCTGGCTTTCTTCGGAACCATGTGCAGCGGCGATGCCCAACAGCTTTTCGACGGTCGTGCCGTACCGAATCGTATCATTGAACTCCTTCCTCGAACTCCTTCTTGGCCGCGCGCAGTTTTTCCGTCGGCAAACGTCTTGGCTTATTCGCCACGGGGGGCCCTGGCGATGTTCGGATGTGATGCTGCGTCGAATGCTTCAGTTCGAAGGGGACACCGCCCGGGCGCGTGATCTCCGGAAATTTCCGCAGCTGCTCGTGGTAGATCGAAGTTACGGCAATCGTTTTGATGCTGGGAATGTCGCACGTTGCAACGTGGCCTTTGACAGTCAACGAGGTCAACTGATCTAAAAGGCGGCGGCCGCGAACGTCGACGAGTAGGCCCTAGAACGCTAGGAAATCCACTCCGATAATTGGCTTAGAGACGTCCGCGACAACAAACCTCCACGTGAAATCCCTGCGTAGCCCGAGATTGAGCGTAATCATGATCGTTCCGTAAGTCGCGATGATGCTGTTATTCGCTGCGGCGAGCTCGTACATTGTCTTTTCGCGCGGCCCGCGTAGAAACGATCGAGGATAAACGCAGAGATCGGCGCCGGTGTCGACCAAAAATTCCGTCTTGGAGTCTTTGTCCATGACGAACAGATGGAGGGACGTAGGGCACGGATCGCTTGTCTCTATTAACGACCGCCCTGATCGTTTCCCGAGCGAAAGTTGCACGGTAGTTCGCATTTTGTCGCATCGACTCCGAACCGCTAGTGATACCAGCAGGTTCCATCTTTGCCGTGGCCGCGGCTGCGCCAGCGCTGTCCGGATAGGGAGTGCCACTCCCGTGGGCGACTACCGCGCGCCGAAACATGGTCGTCGACTGCCGCGATCTCTTGACGGAGTCCATTCATCAACTTCCTCATTTTGGTCATGTGAACAGACAATCGTTCGAACATCGGCTCAAACGAGTCCGCGGATACGGCTGTCACATGGCAGTGTCCAAACGTGCAGTATCCAATCATACACTGACCAATCGTGCATGAAGCGTATCCAATCGTACAGAGTGCGTGTCCAATCGTGCAGTGTCCCATCGTGCAGTGTCCAATCGTGCAGTGTCCAATCGTGCAGTGTCCAATCGTGCAGCGTCCAATCGTGCAGTGTCCAATAGTGCAGGAGGTATCCAATCGTACAGAGTGCGTGTCCAATCGTGCAGTGTCCAATCGTGCAGTGTCCAATCGTGCAGTGTCCAAACGTGCAGTATCCAATCATACAGTGTCCAATCGTGCATAGAGCGTATCCAATCGTACAGAGTGCGTGTCCAATCGTGCAGTATCCCATCGTGCAGTGTCCAATCGTGCAGTGTCCAATCGTGCAGCGAGAGTATCCAATCGTACAGAGTGCGTGTCCAATCGTGCAATGTCCAATCGTGCAGTGTCCAATCGTGCAGTGTCCAATCGTGCAGTGTCCAATCATGCAGTGTCCAATCGTGCAGAGAGCGTATCCAATCGTACAGAGTGCGTGTCCAATCGTGCAGTGTCCCATCGTGCAGTGTCCAATCGTGCAGTGTCCAATCGTGCAGCATTCAATCGTGCAGTGTCCAATCGTGCAGTGTCCCATCGTGCAGTGTCCAATCGTGCAGTGTCCAATCGTGCAGTGTCCAATCATGCAGTGTCCAATCGTGCAGAGAGCGTATCCAATCGTACAGAGTGCGTGTCCAATCGTGCAGTGTCCAATCGTGCAGTGTCCAATCGTGCAGCATTCAATCGTGCAGTGTCCAATCGTGCAGTGCCCAATCGTGCAGTGTCCAATCGTGCAGTGTCCAATCGTGCAGCATTCAATCGTGCAGTGTCCAATCGTGCAGTGTCCAATCGTGCAGTGTCCCATCGTGCAGTGTCCAATCGTGCAGTGTCCAATCGTGCAGAGAGGGTATCCAATCGTACAGAGTGCGTGTCCAATCGTGCAATGCCCAATCGTGCAGTGTCCAATCGTGCAGTGTCCAAACGTGCAGTATCCAATCATACAGTGTCCAATCGTGCAGAGAGCGTATCCAATCGTACAGAGTGCGTGTCCAATCGTGCAGTGTCCAATCGTGCAGTGTCCAATCGTGCAGTGTCCCATCGTGCAGGGTATCCAATCGTACAGATTGCGTGTCCAATCGTGCAGCATTCAATCATGCAGTGTCCAATCGTGCAGCATTCAATCGTGCAGTGTCCAATCGTGCAGTGTCCAATCGTGCAGTGTCCCATCGTGCAGTGTCCAATCGTGCAGAGAGGGTATCCAATCGTACAGAGTGCGTGTCCAATCGTGCAATGTCCAATCGTGCAGTGTCCAATCGTGCAGTGTCCCATCGTGCAGTGTCCAATCGTGCAGTGTCCAATCGTGCAGTGTCCAATCGTGCAGCGTCCAATCGTGCAGTGTCCCATCGTGCAGTGTCCAATCGTGCAGTGTCCAATCGTGCAGCGAGGGTATCCAATCGTACAATCGTGCAGGCGTGTCCAATCGTGCAGTGCGTGTCCAATCGTGCAGTATCCCATCGTGCAGTGTCCAATCGTGCAGTGTCCAATCGTGCAGAGAGCGTATCCAATCGTACAGAGTGCGTGTCCAATCGTGCAATGCCCAATCGTGCAGTGTCCAATTGTGCAGTGTCCAAACGTGCAGTATCCAATCATACAGTGTCCAATCGTGCAGAGAGCGTATCCAATCGTACAGAGTGCGTGTCCAATCGTGCAGTGTCCCATCGTGCAGTGTCCAATCGTGCAGCATTCAATCGTGCAGTGTCCCATCGTGCAGTGCCCAATCGTGCAGTGTCCAATCGTGCAGTGTCCAATCCTGCAGTGTCCAATCGTGCAGTGTCCAATCGTGCAGAGAGGGTATCCAATCGTACAGAGTGCGTGTCCAATCGTGCAATGTCCAATCGTGCAGTGTCCAATCGTGCAGCATTCAATCGTGCAGTGTCCAATCGTGCAGTGTCCCATCGTGCAGTGCCCAATCATTCAGTGTCCAATCGTGCAGTGTCCAATCGTGCAGCATTCAATCGTGCAGCATTCAATCGTGCAGTGTCCCATCGTGCAGTGTCCAATCGTGCAGTGTCCAATCGTGCAGTGTCCAATCGTGCAGTGTCCAATCGTGCAGCATTCAATCATGCAGTGTCCAATCGTGCAGAGAGCGTATCCAATCGTACAGAGTGCGTGTCCAATCGTGCAGTGTCCCATCGTGCAGTGTCCAATCGTGCAGTGTCCCATCGTGCAGAGAGGGTATCCTATCGTACAGAGTGCGTGTCAAATCGTGCAGCATTCAATCGCGCAGTCTCCAATCGTGCAGCATTCTATCGTGCAGCGTCCAATCGTGCAGTGTCCAATTGTGCAGTGTCCCATCGTGCAGTGTCCAATCGTGCAGTGTCCAATCGTGCAGAAAGGGTATCCAATCGTACAGAGTGCGTGTCCAATCATGCAGTGTCCAATCGTGCAGTGTCCAATCGTGCAGTATCCCATCGTGCAGTGTCCAATCGTGCAGCATTCAATCGTGCAGTGTCCAATCGTGCAGTGTCCAATCGTGCAGAGAGCGTATCCAATCGTACAGAGTGCGTGTCCAATCGTGCAGTGTTCAATCGTGCAGCACTCAATCGTGCAGTGTCCAATCGTGCAGTGTCCAATCGTGCAGCATTCAATCGTGCAGTGTCCAATCGTGCAGCATTCAATCGTGCAGTGTCCAATCGTGCAGTGTCCAATCGTGCAGTGTCCAATCGTGCAGAAAGGGTATCCAATCGTACAGAATGCGTGTCCAATCGTGCAGTGTCCAATCGTGCAGTGTCCAAACGTGCAGTATCCAATCGTACAGAGCGCGTGTCCAATCGTGCAGTGTCCCATCGTGCAGCATTCAATCGTGCAGTGTCCAATCGTGCAGTGTCCAATCGTGCAGCATTCAATCGTGCAGTGTCCAATCGTGCAGAGAGCGTATCCAATCGTACAGAGTGCGTGTCCAATCGTGCAGTGTCCAATCGTGCAGCATTCAATCGTGCAGTGTCCAATCGTGCAGTGTCCAATCGTGCAGCATTCAATCGTGCAGTGTCCAATCGTGCAGCATTCAATCATGCAGTGTCCAATCGTGCAGTGTCCAATCGTGCAGTGTCCAATCGTGCAGTGTCCAATCGTGCAGTGTCCAATCGTGCAGAGAGCGTATCCAATCGTACAGAGTGCGTGTCCAATCGTGCAGTGTCCAATCGTGCAGTGTCCCATCGTGCAGTGTCCAATCGTGCAGTGTCCCATCGTGCAGAGTATCCAATCGTACAGAGTGCGTGTCAAATCGTGCAGTGTCCAATCGTGCAGCATTCAATCGTGCAGCGTCCAATCATGCAGTATCCAATCGTGCAGTGTCCCATCGTGCAGTGTCCAATCGTGCAGTGTCCAATCGTGCAGAGAGGGTATCCAATCGTACAGAGTGCGTGTCCAATCGTGCAGTGTCCAATCGTGCAGTGTCCAATCGTGCAGTGTCCCATCGTGCAGTGTCCAATCGTGCAGCATTCAATCGTGCAGTGTCCAATCGTGCAGTGTCCCATCGTGCAGTGTCCAATCGTGCAGTGTCCAATCGTGCAGAGAGGATATCCTATCGTACAGAGTGCGTGTCCAATCCTGCAGTGTCCAATCGTGCAGTGTCCAATCATGCAGAGAGCGTATCCAATCGAGCAGTGTCCAATCGTGCAGCATTCAATCGTGCAGTGTCTAATCGTGCAGTGTCCCATCGTGCAGTGTCCAATCGTGCAGCATTCAATCGTGCAGTGTCCAATCGTGCAGCATTCAATCGTGCAGCGTCCAATCGTGCAGTGTCCAATCGTGCAGAGAGCGTATCCAATCGTACAGAGTGCGTGTCCAATCGTGCAGTGTCCAATCGTGCAGCATTCAATCGTGCAATGTCCAATCGTGCTGTGTCCAATCGTGCAGCATTCAAGCGCGCAGTGTCCAATCGTGCAGTGTCCAATCGTGCAGTGTCCAATCGTGCAGAGAGCGTATCCAATCGAGCAGTGTCCAATCGTGCAGTGTCCAATCGTACAGTGTCCAATCGTTCAGTGTCCAATCCTTTCGTGTCCAATACTACAGTGTCCGATCGAACTGTGTCCAATCGTTATGTGTCCAAACGGGATGCTCCCTGTGTTCCATATTCTAATAAACATATAGTGCAATGATTAATTTAGCACATCTTATGATATTTAGGTTGCGTTCTTCTTGATGTTAAAAGTGCTAAAAGTATTTGATTAATTAATCATAGCAATTTCTTAGTTCCAATTAGTCAATCAAACGTTTTGAACGTCGTTTTTCACCTTTTAATGTCAAGATGAACACAGCTTTAAGATGATCTGGAAAATAAGAACAAATTTGAATATCATTCAAATCATATTATGTCTGTACTAAATTATAGATTGAAGTTTAAAAGTGAAATTTGACTAATCAAAACAAAAAATCTATTTCTTTGTCTTGATTAGTCAAACAATTTTCAATTTTCAATTTTAATCTTTAACGCATAATCTGATACAGGTTTTAGGCTAGTGACACATACAAAAATGTAAGCAGTAAGATGTAAACAGTAAGCAAATCGATAATTTTTATACTTATAAAGCTTCGTCTACAAGAAATTTTAAGGACACTTAAGGCGTAAAACTTAAGAAATTGACCAATCACAGTTAAGTATTAAGAGAATATTCGATTGTGATTGGTCAATTTCTTAAATCTTACGCCTTAAATCTCCTTAAAATCTCTTGTAGACGCCGTTTAAGCCGAATCTATAATCCACAATAAGTGTAGTAAGCTTTAAGCTATAAGAAATTTATCAATTACAATTAAATGTGAGAGAAATAATCGAATATGATTGGTTAATTTCTTACGGCTTAAAGCTTACTACATTTATTGTAGATCCGGCTTTATTGTTATATTACTGCCTTATTACTTGATATGACCGTTGCTCTTAATATATTTACTAAACGTTCAATGTTTAATTGTATTGAAATTTAATATCTATTGTCATTCGCAATGATTTTAATATAGAGATTAATAATATATCGATATTAAAAGTTATCAATTTGTTTGATATTTGTGTTGTTTGACAGATTATGAATATTTAATAATACTAAAGAAGAGCTCCTTCCTCTCCAATTTTACTGAAACTTCATAATATTGGGTATTTTTGTGCGTAAAATACGAATCTATTAAGTTAAAATCGTTGCTCTCAAGTAAAAAAAAATTACGAATTGTTAAAAAGTGACTGTTGTGGGGTAAGAAAATCTATCATATCGTCTGGGATGGAAAGTTGCAAACCCATGTGGAATTTTGCAAATATACACCTTGTTTCGCATTAAAACTGGGTGACGGGAGTGGATCTCGTTTTGCGAGGAAAGTTGCAAATTCATGTAGAATTCTACAAATAAAGATTTAACTCCACAACAGTCACTTCTTAACAACTTGTAATTTTTTTTCTACTTGGAAGCGACTTTAGCATACAGATTCGTATTCTACGCAATATAGAAAAATATACAATATTGTTCACCAAAATCAGGAAGGAACTCTCTTTCCATTATCGAATATTTTATAAATCAAGACATTTATAGCATGTTTTTGGTCAAATATGTGGTAACGTTTGATGTGCACAGTGCATTAAATTATAAATTTATTGGATAAAAATATTATTTCTTAGGAAAAATGCAAAAACCACATTACTTATTAATAAAGAGAAATCAAAATTATCGTGTGTGCACAAGGAAAGAAAAAAAGGGAACAGATAACATATTAGCTAAACATGATATTTTAACTTAAATATTAAATACAATTATTTTTACATGATTTTTATAATCTTCTTATATGTCAAAATATATAACATTAATATTATAAATATTATTAATATTTCTATTTTTTTAGAGAATCAAGTTGTACTTGAAAATATTGCAAATAATTTAAATATGAAAATACCTTACATTAATGCAAGAAAACTTAATAAAAAAATGGGTAAGAAAATAAAATATATTTAAAGTATATAAAAAATATATAATTATATGTTTTTTTAAAATAAATATAGTTTGAATGGCGTTCGCTTTAATTTTAACATTGACTTTGACTTCCAAGAAGATCAATAACTAAAATTGTAGATTATGATATTAATGTGAAGATCAAAGCAAAAATAATTTAAACTGTATTGAAAAAAATAATTCAAAAATATTTTTAGTTTTTAATTTTTGAAATTTATGATAGTTATTTAATATGTATAACATTATTATATAATTCTAATTTATTTTTTTATAAATTAGGTAAAACGTACTTTAAAAAGCGGAAGCTTCCAATTATAACTGAAGAAAAAATATTAAATAAATTTGAAATAAAAGGTATTTTTTTGATTTTTTATTACAAAAATCTATATTTTTATTTTATATATTGATTACTAAATGCTTGTGGAGAATTTGAAATCTAATTATTACATCATTATATTAATATACAGGGTGTATAAAAAGGTCGGAACCCTTGAATATTTCGAAAAATATAAGTTTTATCAAAAAATGTTTCAGACAAAAGTTGTAGGGTTTAAAAGTTCTATTTACTGGCAATATCATTTTGACCTTGAAGAGTCACTGGAAGGTCACGTGAAGGTCACTTCAATTTTTTTAAATGGAACACCCTATATATTTTTGCATATTCTTGTAGCTTACCTCGAGAGCTTTCCAAAACACTATGATAAAGTATTTTTTCATTAAAAACTTTTTGAGTTATTAAGGTTTGAAAGTTCTAATATTTTGACAAATTACAAAATATCTTACAAAATATTCATTTTTCAATAATCTTACCCTAATACTTTTATGCACAGAATAATGAGATAAATTGATTGGCGTAAAGAAAATACACAGTTGTTTAAAAAAAATAAGTAAATAAATTTTCAATAAATTATAATTTTTTTGCAATTTATAAAATTTATGGTCACCTTAATGTCACCTTGATGACTATTCAAAGTCAATAGGATTATGCCAGTAAATAGACCTTTTAAAACCCTACAACTTTTGTCTAAAACATTTTTTAATGAAACTCATATTTTTCGTAACATTTTAGAGTTCCGACTTTTTTCCGAAAAAAAAAATTATAATTTATTGAAAATTTATTTACTTATTTTTTTTTAAACAATTGTGTATTTTCTTTACGCCAGTCAATTTATCTCATTATTCTGTGCATAAAAGTATTAGGGTAAGATTATTGAAAAATGAATATTTTGTAAGATATTTTGTAATTTGTCAAAATATTGGAACTTTCAAACCTTAATAACTCAAAAAGTTTTTAATGAAAAAATACTTTATCATAGTGTTTTGGAAAGCTCTCGAGGTAAACTACAAGAATATGCAAAAATATATAGGGTGTTCCATTTAAAAAAATTGAAGTGATCTTCACGTGACCTTCCAGTGACTCTTCAAGGTCAAAATGATATTGCCAGTAAATAGAACTTTTAAACCCTACAACTTTTGTCTGAAACATTTTTTGATAAAACTTATATTTTTCGAAATATTCAAGGGTTCCGACCTTTTTATACACCCTGTATATTTTAAAATATTTTTACTTTATTTCCATTAAAATCTTTTGATTATTAATTATCATGTCAAAATTATTACTATTAAAATTATTAATAATACACTATAATATTTCAAAATTGTTAATTGTAGTTATAAAAAATAAGTTAGAAGCAAATTGTAAAAAGAAAGAAAGAGATCAAATTGAAATATTTAACAATTGTGAAACTAACAAAAGTGAAATAAATGTGGAAATAGAAAAGATAGAAGAAAATAAAATAAATTCAGACATTTATTTGCATAATAATGACAGTGAAAGAACGAATGATTATATAATGAAAGAAAACAAAAATATTAAATTATATGATGTTCTGCAAGATAAATCACACATGTAAGTTGCATTATTATATTTAAAATATTTTTTAAACTTTTAATGTGTGATTGTATCAGGGAAGGGAACGTTACTTTTTAAAAGTAACTAGTTACCGTTACTCGTTATCAAGTTAAAAAAGTAACTAGTTACCGTTATTAGTTACTGATTTTCAAAAATAACTAGTTACAGTTACCGTTACTTAAAAAATAACGGTTCGTTACTTTTCGTTACTTTTTTTAAATCTATAATCATAATAAATTTTGTTTCGTACAATACATACTCTCTCTCTTTCTTTCTTTATGAAAGGATTTAAATCACAAAACATATGTTAAATTTTATCGATGTTTTTTATTAATTTTTAATAAAAGTTGATATTCTAATAGGTCATCATTTAGATGGCCTTTAAAAGGTGATAGTACAGAATTACCGAAAAAGTAACGCTAAAAGTAACTGTAAATTCGTTATCATTACTAAAAAAATGTAACTACGTTATCGTTACAGTTACAGAAAAAAAAAAAATAACGGCGTTACTGGATCGTTACTGGAACGACGCAGCAAAGGGAATCGCGCGACGCAGTTACCTCACCCCACGGCGCACGCTGCCTTTGTCTGACTCGCCGCTCAGCCTCTCTTTCCACTTCGTCAACGCACAATGCCACTGCGCGTTATCTCGATCGCTTCGTGATAATTCGCCAACTGCTTCTTTGTTACAGATCACCGCTGGATTCACTGTCCGGATGTTGGATTCCTCGTGAAGATTTCAGAAGATCGACGAGACACGCCCGCAATATTTTGAGGACAAAGGATCTGGGAATGTCCGTTTACACACACGCGAAAGAAAAGAAAACCACAATCACTTCTATTGCAATATTATAATGATAATATTTATTTAACGAAACAAAAGGATGCTGATTCTCGTGCACTTTCTACACGCTTCTTTACGCAAACAAATAAATATTTAGCGTATAATATTTAATAATAATAATAATAATAATATTATACGGAGACGATGGTTCCTTTTTCTTTTTTCTTTCTACGCACTATTACCGCGCGCGTTGAGACTCCTCTCATTTCGGAATCCCGGGAACGACTCTCCTCTGTCTGGGCGTCGGGACGCTCCTATATATCAGACGCCCCACTCAACTCTATCCCTACTCTCGTGGACAAGAGCTATAGTTTATTCTAACAGCTATATAGTACGCTTACATGTACTATATACAATAGCGCAAACTATACATAAATCGCTGCACTTTTCGTACTTCTGTGTACCTCTCGGGTTGCCGTCGCGTACGCAACCTGCTACATTTTCGTGCACCGCAGTACGCTCATATCTTGTCTTGCACTTTTGTGCACGTTTGCAAACTCGCGCAAGTTCGCTCTCTTCTGCACTTTGCGCACTTTGGCGCGCTCGCGCGAAATTTCTATTTTCGCTGCACTTCTCGGGTGCAATTGCGCTCGCACGCAAAGATTGTTATCTGCACTTTCAGTGTGCATCGTCGCACGCTCGCACGCATAGTCTGATTTCTGCACTTCCTGGGTGCATCGTCACACGCTCGCACTCACAGTTTTTTTTCTGCACCTTCAGTGTGCATCGTTGCATGCTCGCACGCAAAGTCTTTTTTCTGCACTTCCTGGGTGCATCGTCGCACTCTCGCACGCACTTCACGTCATCTCACTCGCGCCAGGATGGTCCCGGCACCGGCTCGCTTTCCGCGCCGGCCCATTTGAGACGGACACTTCTTGCCACTGGGTCCGATTCGGTATTCCTGTGTCCGTGGTCATCAGCACCGGGGTGACATTTCCGGACGAGTTGCTCGAGTGCGACCGGGTGGATTTGCTCGCTGTGGATGGCTTCTCCTTCGGCTTCAAGGTTAGGTTGTAATCGGACAATGGAGAGAGATTTGATTTTTCCGAATAAATGAGGTTCCTACCTTTGATATTTTAACGGTCGCCAGCTTGTTTTACCATCAGCAAGGAAGGATGGTTGTTTTCGGGATGTAATTCCAGTTATCCGGATCCAGGTTGATAACCACTGTTGTGGTGTCGACGGATCTCTGATCTGAGCGTCACTGCTCGGAAGATTCCAGTCGTTGAGTGATGTAACCCGATCCTACTCACTGTTACACTGCGTCGTGGCCGCTGTTCTCTTTGTCTCCTCCCAATGCGCAACTCTCTCCACGCACTATACACCTCCGCGTCACTTGTGTTCTTCCTATTAATTCTTGCCTCTTTGTTAGTTTCGAGTCGCCGCTGGATCATCCTCTGGAAATGG